>PVJI01006617.1:0-84808 GCA_004026765.1 Micronycteris hirsuta | reverse complement strand
GTTTTACAAGCAACTAGGTTGAAAATCATTTTGTACTCACATATGTTCCAATACACAGAAAATATTACATAGATGTTTAATGGCCATAAGTGTGTGTTTGTATTTGGGCATTCAAGTAGCAATCAGAATGTAAGCCAATGTGTGGGTAGATAGCACGGCCTCTGAAGTCCTGGGAAAAGTGTTCTCTGGGTTGAGACGGAACCCGAGGATTCTTAATCATTGTAAGCTGTGTGCTTCTACAGCTTCAGAAATAGTACAGTTCTTAGAAGAAAGGAGAAGCGGTATTTGTTTCATTGTAATTGTTTAAAATCCGGACAATCATATTTGAATTGGAAAGCAGTATGGGAAGCTGGATAATGACTGTTTGCATTTATTCACATTCTTTGTAGTAGATTACTGAAATACAGCATATGCCATTTACATTTGGGATAGTTTTTAATATGTGGAGTAAGAGATTGAAATTCTGCAAAGAAATACACTGACTTGCCTCTAGCAGGGTAAAATTGAGATCCTCTTCCCCAATAATCTCTGCCTTGCCCAGAATTTTAAAAATTTTATCTACTTTTGGCACCAGTCAACGATTATTCATAAGTATTCTCTGTGCATCTGCCCTCCCCTTACAAAAAGACTGGGCTCCTTAACCACCGTAGGGCATTTGGATGGTTAGAAGTATAGTGGCGGTATGGGGAAGATGAAACGAACCCAGAGCCCAGCGCCAGGCTAGACTAGAACACCGCTGTGAAATGCACGTCCTTGTGATCACCTGCCCACCGGCCAGATGGCTCATGTCATGTACATACCCCGGCATGTCACGTACACTTCGATTTCCTCTTTTCCCATGGGAAACTAGAAGCCAAAGCTGAAAATTAGGTGATACCTGAGGTTACTTAGCCAGAAAAAAGGGGGAGCACATTTTGAAAGCAACACAGATAACTGAGGGTCAGCATGTTGCTGGCATATGTGTGTGTGTGTGTAATATATATAAATTTTATGTAGTCTAATGGTGCTAGTTGCTTACCATTTCCTATGAATTTTGGCCCTGAATACCAAATATCAGGTTTTATCTATTACACTTTCAAGGACAGATTGTGTTCTGCTGATTCTGATCATGTTTCTGAGCAGTAGAAACTTCTCTTCTGTGTTTGTCATCAATAAGCTGATAAAAACTGTAAGACCAGACCAGAGTCTAGGGGACAGCTCCATTCTCAGGTCAGCATTGGTAGACGGGTCAATGAATCCACATGTGTGTGTTAAGAGCCAGCTTTGTGCATGACATTGGGGAAAAATTGGCAGGAAAAGCAAAGATGAATAAAACATTTCCTCTGACCTCAAGTAACTTACAGTCTGGTGGAAAAAATAATTGATTCCATAACAGTTAAACAGTACAGGGCAAAAGTGCCGGAGCTGGCACACTGTGACATAAAAGTTACCACTCCAGGTTCACCAGACTTGGGACTTCATTTGAAGGGGTTGTGGTATAAACAGGGTTTGAGGGATTGGGATATTCGGACCAGCTAAGAAAACATTATGCGAAGTCTGTTTATGTTTTATTTAGTTATATCCTCAGAGCCTAGTGCTATACTATTAAATCAGTGCATTTATTTCTGTGGGCAGCACAGCAAGCCCGAAGTCCCTATGCCCAGAATAGCCAATGAATTGCAGTATAATTTGTTACAAGTGGGAACAGACGTGAAAAGGGGAGGGTGAATATACATTAATGAGGATCATTTTCAGCATTCCTAACAATGTAAATCCAGAACTGTATTTGTATTATGTTCAAGGATTTCGGGAAGGTAATATTTACGTACAGGCTCTTTTTGCATTCCTGGTAAAGTATGTTCTCAGATGAAAGGTGATAAAATAGTATCACATATTACATTATGGAGTGTGACTAGTGTGAACACATTTGGGGTGTTTGAATAATTCAGTGTGTGTTTTTGCATATATTTGTACATATAATTTTGATTTAAATATATTTGTAAATATCTGATTATTCTGAGAAATTTAGAGATCCAGGAACAAACAGAAAAATGGGGGTTTGTTCAAAAAGTAGCAGAAATAAAGTCCATGAGGAAAATTTGAGTTGTAATCTATTTCAAAATGCTGCTGAATTTAATATAATTATCACTAAAAATAAAAAAAATGTATATGTTCAGATATGGTGAAAATAAAAAGTTTTTATTAGACTAGTGCACTTAATATCTAGAAATAATTTTCAAAACTAGTTAAGTAGGAAATTCCTAATTTATATGAGCATTTTTCCATCATTTATTGTATTGCTCAAGAATTAGAATGCTACTCAGAGCAAAAGTCTTCTGAGTTAGCTTTTAGGAAGACTCCACATGAAATGAATTTATTGACGATCACATTTCTCTTGATTTACCCCTTGCAGTATTTTCCTCATTTAAAATGCACATTGAAAACTCTTATTACTAGAAGAATATGAAATACACACTTTTTTGTGGTGTGAGTCTTTCAATGGGAAGTTGAAAGATTAGGGAGGTAATGTTTCTTTAGCTTTTACTCAACTATAAGCAGTCTTTAATTGCAATCAACACAAATCGGCCATTGGTAACTGAAAAAAATAGGGAGATATTAAAATAAGTGGGTATAGCTCACAGAATTAAAAGGGAAGTTGAATAGCCAGCCTCCCTAACAGAGAAGAGTAAGGTTTGCCTGCAAATCTGAGCGGGAAGGATGAGCAGACAGAGCTCTGTGGGGTGTGGCAGGGGCATGAACTGTGCCGACTTTTCTCTTTCCTGGTGGCCTTCTGCTTATGGTTCATGTTTCTTGCAAAGTGTCTTGGCCTCTCTTAGGGCAAGTGCCCATCTCTTATTCAGGAAATCCCGGGCATCTTGACTTTGAGTACCTGCAAGGTTGCAGGAGATTGGGAAGGTTTAAACCCGCAAAGGAAAACTGGGTCACCATTATCAGAAGAAGGGGGTGAGGGTGCAAACAAACAGGGGCATCACTAAGCGCTGAACTCAATAGTTTCTGTTGAAGGCATTTATTTCTCATTACGTTCCTACTAGGCAAGCATTACCATTCCTTTGTTATAAATAAACATGCTCCTCATCACACAGTTAGCAAATGTGGTTCCAGGATTTTAGCAAGGTCTGTATCAAAACCTGTGTACTTCTTACAGCAGCATGCACGTGCACGCGCACACACACACACACACAAACAGGCACACATTTTTTAGCGATTAAGGTTTCAACTTAAGTGACTGAGCTATATCTGCTGTTCAGATTTGTCCATGTTTGTTTATTCCATCAGCTTTTGCCACTTTGAGAGTAGCAAGGACACAGTTGCATCAATCTCTTCCGCTCACCTACACATTCTACTTGAGAACCTTGACATGCATATCGATAGCTGGGTGACAAGAATTCTGCTTGCAAATATGAAAAGAAAAGACATTTTAATTGAGCTCCATAGCTTGTCAAACTGCAGCCATGAAATAACAGGTGTTTTTTAGGAGATTTGTTTTGCAGCAGCTGTGCAGAACACAGGGGTGTGCTGGTGTGTAAGATGTGGTCCCAACTCTCGTGTTACCTAGCAGGGCAAGGCATCTTACACAGAAACTTATTTAAAGAACATGTTAAAACTGGAAATGAGAAATCATCCTGCAGAAATCTCTCATTTTGAAGGCTAGGGAACAGAGAGTGCGGCTGGGGACAGGAAAGCCCAGCCAGGTGGTGTAGGTCAGCCGCGGGGTCCTGGCTGTAATGCTGCCCTTTCGTTCCCAGTGTCGGGTCACGCTAGAGCCTGTGGTGAACCCCCAGTCACTGCCTACTGCGGGCTTTCTTAACAGGGCATCACTAGTGAATGGCTTTTGGGTTCATTTTTTTAGTTTAAATAAATCGAATAAAATATTCTAATAGTGAAAGTTGTGGCACCAAAGGAAGAGAGACCTAAATGTGGCTCTTCCTACTGCCCAGTGCCTCAAGCATTGAAGAATTTCAACGAAAGACTGCATGCTTTATACCAACCAAGAAGGGCCAGTACTTTTTCTATTTTTCCTTTTTTTTTTTTTGCAATAGAAATAGAAATATAGATCCTGAAGAAGGGTCCATTTTGAATAATAGTTATTAGTTGTGTTTAGCTTAATGAACGAAACTTTAGAAATTTTGGTTGGACTAAGAATTTTTCTGCTTTTGTGGTGTTGTTGCCAGTGCGCCATTGGTGCATCCTGATTTCCCTAAACTAAATGCCCTCGTTTTGTGTTTGATCCTGGGGAAAGTACAAAGACACGCAGTGACTTGCTGTTAATGTTGGGCAGTTTCTAAGGCTGGACGCTTAGAAAAAAATTTGGAGATCTCTCTCAGCTCCCTCACTTTACTGATGAATACATTTGAGCCAGAGGAGTAAGTGACCAGGAGTTCCCACAGGGAGTCAGATCAGCCTGGCACTCAAATCCCTGGGTTTCTTGACTTCTAATCCTGTGGTTTTCTATTCACATCGCACAACTCTGCATTATTCGTGATGGCATTTTTTAGAAATTATTACTGGTGTGATTTAACAGAATCTGGATACTTTGGGAAGGGGGTTTGGTTGGGGGTAAAGAAATCTCTGAAAAGTAAGGGGTACCGGGTTGGCAAAAATTAAAAGGTGTTTGCTTTTAGGATGGACTCCATCTGTATTCTGATACAGTTCTTGGGCTTTCTTCCTAAAACCATTATCCATTTTCATCAAAATGATGTATGGCAGGACCCTGTTCCTCGAGCCTTTGTTTTCATCACAAATTAATCAGCCACATTCATCTCCACAGGCAGAGCTCCAAAGCCTTGTGGTTTGAGGGTCGCCAACTTTAGGCAGGAGTGCAGCGCACTGAGATGGCATTTAAGTGTCTGGTGTCAGGGCTCCCAGGGCAATGAAACTCGGGGGAACTTGGGAGAGGCCAAGACAACCCCTTGCGGCCCACACCACATGCGGGGTCTTGGAGATGCCCTGGGTACAAAAAAAAAGGCATAACTTGGGATATAATTGGGAAGGCTTACTGCTGTGATACTAGGGGATTGTCCTCAAGGAACTGTAGCACTAAAATAATTGCAAAGGAGTAGCTATGTGAGACAAAGCACAGAAATGCAGAGATATAGGATATTGTTAACCATCAAATAATACGTCAATTTGACTGGCCTAGGGTTTTAGATGGGAGAGCGGGAGTGGGGGAAACAAAAAGAAGCTGAACTGCAGAAGTGTGGGTGAGAGACTAACAGCTCATTCATAGGTAATGAGGTGCATTCTGGAAAGATGGCTCAGACAGACATGGTTCTGAATCTTGGCTCCCTCAGCAACGCCACTGTGAGACTTCGGACTCCAGGACTGAAATACAGCAGCAACGACGCCTGCTTGCCGTAGTTAGCAATTGTGCTTGGCTAGTAGCAACAGAGCTTAACACTAATGACTTACTAATGAGACGTCTGGAGCTATGCACTCAAGGACTGATTATTTGGCAGTATAATGTCATCAAGGGCCTTGGCTTCTTACACCACACACTCATCACCTCCTATTTACCAGATGGCTTTTGGATACGTTCCCTTTGTGTTCGTGTCCCAGGTGAGAGAGAGGAGAAGGGGCAAACGTCACATGCCAGCTGAATGAGCCACTCGCTCCTATCTTAAGGAGGTTTTCAATGATGCTCAACCCAACAACTTTCTTTCGTGCCTCATTTGTTAAAGCTTAGGTACAAGGATGCCAGATCTACAGGGGAGACTAGACAACACAGTTTTTCAGACAGACACGTGGCTGCCACCACAAAAGCAGAGTTCTATTAATAAGAAGTAAGGGAGAATGGATGTTAGGCTTACACGAACAAGTCTCTGCCATGCATGACCCTAAGTAGTTGCTTGAAAAGTCAGAACAAAAAGTAAACTGCCTTAAATACTCAATACATTCAGAACATGCGAAGTTTAGAAAGAGGGATGGTTTTGGGGAAGGGCTGGCTGATGAATCTGCTTTTAGGTATTTCTTGAACTTGAGTAGGTGATGATGCAGGTGTCTGAAGTCATTTCCCAAGTCTCAGGAAAGGGATTGAGGCTGGACATGGAGGTTTCTGTCTGCCTGAGGAACAGGGCCAGAGCTTTAAGTGCTGTTGCTGCGAAAACAATGGAAGTGACTCTCTAATCAGCCACTTTAACGTAGGGTGAGAGGGGCCAAGTGTTTTCAGCTGTTATTTGCAGAAACTGGTGAAGGTGAGTTTGGTTCATGATGAGAGACTCCATTTACTTTCCCGTTCAGCCTGATTGATGCAGGCAACTGCAGACCTTCATCCCTGGGCCAGTGGGCCCAGAACAGCACAGAGGGGTCTCCCCCAAACCTCTTCAGGGCTTTTCCTCTCTTTTGGTTCAGTCACCCCTCTTCTAGATTCTATTTCACAAACATTTCTCACCTTTCTAAAAAGTGCCCATATTTTTTCAGTTAACGGATGGCCTTTTTGGGTAATGTTTTATATCAGCTAATGCTTCATACATAAATGCTGTCTGCATGTTCAAAGGGGTCAGTAGAAAACAGGAGCCCCTTTAATACTCGGTGGTCCTCAGTCATTGTGATGGAGAGACACACTAACCACCACCTGTTCTGGGTTGCTGGTCTACCCCTTGCTCTTCTTGAGGTCCTCCATCTCCTCTCAAGCCAGTACTTCATCCTCTCCCTGCATCTGCCCTGACGTCCTTCATCAGACTCTAGGATAGAAATGCGTTGGCTTCCTCCTAAATAATTATTATATGTTGCTATGTTTTAAATATTTTATTTATATACTGCATTTCCTGAAATAGAGTCTCACATGCAGGTGCTTAAGACTAATTGATAATTGCATGAATAATGAAAGGGAGATATGAGATAATGTTGGAATAATTCACAATTTACCAAATACGTATGTTTGACACTGTGCTATTTAGAGAAGACTATGTGAGAATTATAGCTATTAAAATATATCCATTTATAAGTGGATTCTATGTAGTTTATGATATATTGTGTTGGCCAAAACATTTGTTCATTTGGTTTTTTCCCATTAGATGGATCTAGTGGCACTTAGTTGTCTTCAACTTCATTCAAAACAATTTTGTTACATTGTATTGTCACAGCTGTCATATCAGTGTGCATTTTTAAAAAATATATCAAAATTACTGAATTTTTGTGTAGCCATTTAAATAATGAAGATGGAAGAAAATAAGCAACATTATTTCAAGAAAGGTAAAAGTGCGATTGAAATGCAAAAAAAGATTTGTGCAGTGTATGCAGAAGGTACCGTGACTGATTTAATGTGTCAAAAGTGGTTTGCAAAATTTCGTGCTGGAGATTTCTCACTGGACGATGCTCCATGGTCTGCCAGGTAGGCCAGCTGAAGTTAATAGCAACCATATCAAGACATGAATTGAGAACAACACTCCACCATGTGGGAGATAGTTGACATACCAAATCAATGAAGTTATTGGTGGAAATGAAGTCTTTTATTTTATGGAAAAAAAAATGCAGACTTTTTGGCCAACCCATAGAAATTACTGTGATTTAAATGATAGAAATTTTGGTGTTTGTCGTCCTCAAAGCATGCAGAGGCCCAGGTGAGCACTGGTTCTCTAAGAGATTAGGGGTTTTTCTGTGAGGTGAATAGAAGTTGAAGACATTTAACATGTTAAATGAATTTGCAAGTTTAAATGTTCACTATTCTAATCCTAGAAACTTTGAGGCAACTGATAATAGAGGCAAACATTGTAGTCATTGACTTGAGCTCTGTGGGGAATTAAATGAACAACTTTCCACAGATGTTGTGAAGTCCAAGGCTGTTTTGCTCGGTTGGAATCTAGAAGTCCATTTGTTCCTGAATATGCAAATGTTATCATAGTGATTTGAAAAATATGAACAAATGAGGCTTCAAACATACACACAAAAGCATGCATATATAGTATGTTCACAATGTGAAATATTGGCATATAATGTTGGCCTAAAGCAATGTTTCAGGGAAGAAAATCTAGCTATACTATTTAATTTAAAATTAAAGTCACTTGTAACACTGAATAAAATTCTCTCGTTTTTTTGGCTGATGTGTGGAAAGTGGATCGTGGACAGTAGGGATGGAACCATGTTGATAACACTAGAACAATGTAAAATCAGGCTAGCGTGGTGGCGACTTCCACCGAGGTGCTCAGTGCAGTTGCTGAGACCTGTGTGCAGAGGTGAGAGAAACCCAACTCGATGACCAATGCTAGAGTTCTAAACTGCTCCATCAAGGACTGGTCATGGCATGTACTCAGAGCAGAAGTGATGAGGAAGGAAGTAGTTCAGGAGACTGTAGGAATTATAACATCAATTTGGACATGTTTCATTTCACTTCATGTTGTACGTCCATGTGATGATATTAAGTAGGTAATTCAATACATAAGTATAGAAGGGCAAGGATATTTTATTTAAATTTGGGAGCAACAGAAAATATGAAAGGTGTTTAAGCCATGGGACTGCATAAGTCGCTAAGGACAAAGGGGTTATGTAAAGAAGAGAAGAGGAGCCACGGGAGGTGTTTGGAAGAGTTCACATAATTAGAGATCATGAGGAGGAGGTACAGGCAGCCACGGCAACAGGAAAGGACCAGAGAGTAAAGTGGGAATAAAACAGGGATGATTGGTATCATTTGTCAAGGCCAAAGGAGAATATGTTTTGAGGAGGAGCAAGTGGTCAATTATAGTACCTTGGATGCGAGAGCTAGTGAGAACAGAACAGAGATGTGAACAATGGCTTTGGAGACATGGAGGCCAAAGATGAACTTGACACAAATGAAGGGAATTTGTTATTTTTTTAAGATAGAAAACATTTGCTTTAAATTCAAATAAAGTTGCCTAAGAAAAATATCTAATTCCGAGGAAAACATTCCCGAGAGGTGAGAACAGGTGGGCCTGGCAGCTTAATTGGAACAGTTTGATTCTGATTTGAGGAAAGTCACTCAGCTATAATAAAAGATGATAAGGAGAAAGTTCAGGGAATCTCAAGGAAGATTTATTTTTTCTCTTATGTGCCACGGAGCACAGATTCTGCAGGCGAGAGTGAGTCCGTTGACAGTTTCAACTATTTAATTTTTCCTTCAAAACTTGAACTGTTTGGCAGAATACTTTATCAGACTTTACTCAAAATCTTCCATGTAGCTATCAACCCCCAAATACAAGCATGCTAATTCATTGAGGATTTCCGTATCATATTATTCCTTCCCACCTTCCCCCCTGGCATGATTTGTAACCGATTCGACTACACCCATGACCCCTCGAACTTGGTTTCTCATATTTTCAGTCTTCTTGTGCCCATCAACTGTCCCTCTGCCCCAATTCAGTCATAGATTTTTATGAACTTGTCTTTGGCTGGTCAGTTCTAGCGCACACATGTGTACTGCTGTTGAAAAGCTATGTCAAGTCTCTCTCTCTCTGCCCACCCCATCCCTGCCCCGCCATTCTGCATTCTGATAAAGACCTATAAACTGTAGCTGCTACTAATGTCTTCTCAATATCTGCCTTTGATTTCTTCCGTTCTCTCTCACAAAGTTCTATAGCACGGGTCTTCGTTATTACCTCTCCTGTGTATATGCCCCTCGCCTCCTTTACCTCTCTCCCTCTCTAGTGTCCACAACTCAGTCAGTCTGTCCCTCTGCTTTTTATGCATGAGATGGAGCAAGTCAGACAAACAGCATGAGTGGTTTCACATTAATGACCACAAACCTCGAAGGGTCAGTCCACAATGCTTAGCTGTCCCAATAGTGTGTGTGTGTGTGTGTGTGTCCGTCCATTCTGCCAAAAATCACTTCTCTCTCCTCAAACCACCTTCTTCTCCCTGCTCTCCCAGCTCATAACCTTGTTCACATGCCATCGAGAATACAGAAGCCATCAAAAAATAACTTCCTCAGATTCTCAACACCAAAATACCTGTTACAGCCCAAAGACAACAATATGTATTGGTTTATGGTTAATTTTCCGTTCTGTTGTTTTTGGATGCCTCCTCTTTCCTTTTGATGTTTCCTGCATTTTGTAATGCAGCAGACTTGAAGGAGATGATTCTTTTTAATAGTAGTTGAAAACTACTATGTAAATGTAAAATTCTTGCTTGGCCTAAATTGGGTATATGTTTATTTCTCTAATTATTTTTTATTTATTTGTTTAACTATTTGTTTTTAAATGAGAGCCCTTAACTCACCCAACTAGAAAGACTCAGTAGAATCTGAAAATAGTCATTATGAGCACAGAATAAGTTTTGTGTATGGGACAAAAAATTAGATCCAATAAGAAAGATTTTTCACTAATGTTCGGATAGTGGATATTTTTTTAAAACTATTTACAAAGAAAAATATGCATGCAATTTTAGGGGTTATACTTCGAAATCTGTCTATTGATCCATGGTCAACACCGTGAAATGACAGATATATCCTCGAGAGTGGGTTAATATCAGGCTGGTGTTATCAGCATAAGAAATGGTACCAAGTATATGGGAATGAGCAAGATGTCTACATATGTTTCATTTTAGAGGGACCTATAACCGTGACCAGGGCTGCTAGATCTATTGTAAATGGTTTTTAGGATGATAATAATAATAGAATTATTTGAAGTTTATAAAGGCACATTCAAAGCTTCTGTGTTTATTTTGCACTGTCTGAGACTGCAGAAAGCAGAGATTACGGAAAAGCAGGTGAAGGACCAAGTATAACACTGATGAAGTTTTAAACTAAGCACACATTTACTGTTATTAATATGACCGAATGTGGAGTCAGCAGGACTTGGTGATTGTCTATTCATTTAATGAAATAAATTTAACAAATTATAACCAGACATAAATGTTGAGGTTCTTTTGTTTTTTTTTTTTTTTTTTTAATTGTTCAATTAGGTATTCAATTGACAGAAACACAGACTTGGAGAGATACTTCAACATTGATGCCAACAGTGGAGTGATCACAACTGCCAAACCTTTGGATCGGGAGACAAATGCTGTTCATAATATCACAGTCCTTGCGATGGAGAGCCGTAAGTTGAAAGGTTTAAAATTCAATTAGGATGGAGGCCATGGAGTGTAGAGAATGGGATGTCATGACATTATAATTTAAACTCCAATTATATTAGGCACTTATTTCAATTGAACAAAAGCTTGAAAATCCCTAATTTGAAGCTGTGAATTATATGTATATTCATTAGTTTTACGTGCTAATGCTTACAAAGTTAATGAAAGAGACGACTATGAAATAGTGGGTCTGAATCACCTTCAGAGAGCTTCTGGTTGTCCTGTGGCTGTATTTCACATGCTGCATGTATGCTGATGTGGAGGTGGTCAGAGAACTTACAAAACTCAGTAAATCAATACTTCCTTAGATGCCCAGATTTGCACATTTGTATACTGAACTCATGTTAGCTCCTAATAAGAAAAACATTAACAGAACAACATATACTTATAATGCATTATTATATATATAGAATATACAATATTTTCATATAAATACAAGCTGTAGCATCAAAATATTGAAATGCATGGTTTATAGGTCACTCTTGCAACGAATACACAGGTATACTATCTATATGTGTATATAGATAGTTTGTTATATGACATTTAGATGAGATTTTCTGTAGCTCTCTTTAAAGCCTGTAATGTTATTATTCTAGCTTTTATTTATAGCCTGGTCATTTTCTCATTAGATTTGTACTTTGGCAAGGCAAACAGTTTTGGTTGATTTTAACTTTTTAATATGAGTTTCCTGGATAAAAGGAAATGTAAAGTGAAAGTACTTTCACTGTGTGACCGGCAGCTTTACTCTGACAGTAAGTGACAAAACCTTTTCCTCCTGATTAGAGAATCCTTCCCAAGTAGGAAGAGGCTTTGTGGCCATCACAATCCTGGACATCAATGACAACGCCCCTGAGTTTGCCATGGACTACGAGACCACCGTCTGTGAGAACGCCCAGCCGGGCCAGGTAGGAAGCTTCCCAGCACCACGCTTCTGGCTTGTCATTTCTTTCAAAAGACCGGGCTATAGTTGTCTTTTAAAATTCTGCCAGCTTTAAGATAAAATATGATCAGCAGGTTTCAGCAAAATGGACACTTTGATGTATAGGATAAACTAATATAAAAGGCACTTTCAAATCATGGTTTAATTGGGATGATGAAAAATCCGCAGGAAGAAAGGTAAACACTGTAAAAACCACAGAGAATGGTGAAGGGCTTCATCTCCTTTAAGGAGAAATCGAGCAGGATAAGCTGGATCAGGCTGTTCCCAGCTTTACACAGCAGGGCGCAGAGCCTTGAAGTCCCAAGAATTTTAAGTTCAGTTCAACCTCGGTGTGGTTGGTTCTGTGCATCCACGTCATTCAGTGTCCTGTGATCTTCACCAGGACGGTTTAATCAGTTGGGACAGCTTATTTCTGAGGTTCACAAAAGTAAATTCAACGTGAATTTTGCAAAGGACGTGATTTGGTTTTCAGAGCCCTTTTTAGATCGGGTTTCTGTTGTTGGTACATCGGCTCCTAAACCCCGGCTCATTCCGGAAGCTGGCACTCATTCTAGGTGCACATCTTCCCCATCCTGCCCACCAACGCGTCCTCACACCTGCCGTCCTCCACCCCAGGTCATCCAGAAAATCAGCGCCGTGGATAAAGACGAGCCGGCCAACGGGCACCGGTTTTATTTCAGCCTAACGGCCGATGCGGGTCACAACCACAACTTCTCGCTGCAGGACAACAAAGGTAGGGCGCTGTTCCCGTCTCCACGGGGGCAGCGGGGGCAGCCTCTGAGCAAGCACTTTTGCTCACGCACGAATGCTGATTATAGTCTTTTTTTTTTTTTAATATATCAGCAAGGACATTAATTAAAGAGCAATAAGTCCCTAAGGTAATTTTCATCTATGGATTTGCTGTCATGAAGAAGCTGCTACTTAAATAATTTTAGGCCTAAATCCAAATAGGGGAGAAGCCAGATCCATCTCTCTCTGTCATTTCTTCTAGACATTTGCTTCCTTATTTCTCTACCGAGCTCTTTAAATGTTCTGATCTGCTGAGGGCTGGCTGCAGGCCTCACTCGGGACTACCCTACAGGTGTAACTTGAGGCATCGGGCAAGTAATAATTGCATTTGACATAGTTCAACCTCAATCAACTTTGACCAAATATTTTCAATATTAACATTAATTATTCTTTTGTTTTAACCTAAAAAAGTGATCCATGCAAATAATAAAAAAACCTATTCTTGATGCAAAGAAATATGGAATTAAAAAGAACAAAATAATTTCCTGCCATCCCAAATCCCATTCTTCTGCTCCAAATGTAAAAACTCTAATCCATGCCCTAAGTGTCTTGTAGGAACATTTATACAAACACTTGTAAATAAGTTCTGGCTTTGTGTAATTATACGTGTCTAATCACGTATATGTGATTGTAGACCTATAGACTGTATGTAGATAATTAGAAGAGCTTTAAGCATGAGAATTTGCTATCTGTTGTGTAAACTCAAGCTTACACATCCACAAGGTTTTTATTCAGGGTATTTATTTTAGCAGAAGAAGAGCATGTGCAACTAATAGCTATATAAAGAAAAGTATTCCCCAACAATATAGAAAATGCATTTCTTTCAGATCTAATATGTGAACCAAGTTGCAGAAACAAATGTAGAAATAGATTTGCTAGTCAAGTCCTGGTGTGTCTAAAAAGTCCCGCTCTCAGAAGGTGGACATTGTAAGTGCTTTTACCTGAAGCCACCACCTTCCTGAGTGTAGAACACCCAAGTCTGGCCTCAGAAATTCAATCTGAAATGATATTTTTTCTGATTCCCTTCTGTGCTCAGTAAGAACACCATCATACCCCCTTAGCGATAGACAAGACAGAACGTTCTCCACGTGAGTAATCCCAAGCCCTCTGACCTAATTACGTTTGGCGAGGACCATGCCCAGGACTTGTATTCCTCCAGCACGAGGCAGAGAACTTTAGATCTTCCCAAGCAGAGAATGAATATTTCCCCCATGTGGCATCGCCCAGTGCCACCATGATTGCTGGGCAGCACGTACTCTAAAAGTTCTACACTTTCAGGACACAGTTGAAAGATTTCCCTAAGTCAAGTCCAGAGCTCCCTACCCTGCACCTGGAAGGAAAACACATGGGGATACACAGAACACCAATTCTCATGTTGGCTTCCATCTTAGGAAACACATGCCAGACCTGTAGAGCTTCATGGTCTCTTTCCAGAACACAGGGTTCTCTTCTTATATATTGGGCATTTCAGCATGTGCTGCTCATTCATTGTGAGAGTGTGTTGTTTCATGTCAGACACCATAGATGACTAATTAACAACTTCGTGTGTCAAATTGTAAATACATATAAAACCTGAATGATAGATTGGTAGGCGTAGACATAGATGTGTGTGGGTGCACATGCATGTGTTATTAAGTACAAGGGGAGACCAAAAAACTGAATTTATTAAAAACTGTGTCTTTGTTCTTACATGTTTAAATTCCGTCACCTTCAAAGTACTCTCTATTTGATGCAATGCATCTATTGAGATGTTTTTTCTACCACTCAAAACAGTTTTTGAACTCATTGATTTTGATGCCTTTTAGTGCTTCTGCTGTTTTTGTTCCATCTCTTCCACATGGACAAGATGTTTCCTTTGAAGACTTTTTTCATCCGAGAAACAAAAAATGTTACTTGGAGCTAGATTGGATGAATAGGGAGGGTGGGGCTTAGGGGTCATGCCCTTTTTGTTTAAAAACTGCTGAACACTCAGCACAGTATGGACAAGGGCACTCATAAATCACCCATCATGAAATGGGGCAAACACAGTGAAAGGGTCTTCAAAAAAAAAAAAAAAACTCATTGAAGCGGAACGCAGCCTCTGAAACAATGCCAGCTGGTGCACTGATGCAGATGGGGTCCTAGAACACTCACTAGTGGAGGAGGCCTATACTACAGGGGGCCTGCCTTCTAGAAGATAATTTCAGGTTTTTGGGGTACCCCGTCATATAGAGAAACATACCCAAGATAATATTTTTCAACCACTCCACATGTAATTTTTTAATGAATGCCTCTCAAATTCATACATTTTAAAATATTTACTTTACATAAAAACCTACCAGGTAGAATCTGAAAATTAAAGCTTTATTCCTGCTACATCTATAATTGCAGATTTTGCATTTTCTGCAGTCTCATGTCAGCTTGCTGATGTGTACTCATGAGACAGTGGGTTTCAGCTTTCTTTTCCATTAGAATATTGTTAACTGTTTAATTGTAACATTAGATTAGCATCTTGTTGACCGCTTGGAGAGCACACCGGATAGACCTAAGATCCTGGTTGTCCTCCTTTTCCTTTATTCGTTCTGTATATTTAAAGAATCACATAAATTCCTAATTAGTTATTTAAGATGAGTTAGCAAGATAGATTGCTAGCAGATAAAAAATCTGTTTCAGTGATAGAAGAAATCACAGTTCTGTGATACAGAGTTATTGGTTACTGTTAAAACTTTTGTAGTTACTGTAATTGTTTAGATGAAATAAAATGTCGAGTATCAGTTAAATACAAATGACCCATTTTATCATTGGCAAAATGTTTATATACCTGGGGTTTTCGTAACTACATATACCAACATGGATTTTAAAAATATATAAAATAGTTCCTTTCTTCAATAGCTCAATTTAAATGAAACTACAGTGGCTTATTTCACTTGTTTCTCTATTGGGTTTGGAATTTGTCAAAGAATGCATTTGAATTTCACTTACGCTATCTGGTGATACTCCTAAAATACTTAACCTGTTTATTTCAACCTCTCTATAAGTGTATGGTTTGAAATTTAAAATAATTAAAATAGTGTATCACATGTAATTTTTTTACAAATTTGCAGGGTCTATTTGAAGTGAGAAACATTTTCATATTCAGGTTTACTTTATAACTGCTTCTTTGGTTTTGATTGTATGGCATGCCAGATACGTTAAAATGCACTCTCATGAGCCGATATTAGAAATACAGCTCTGTCCAAAGGAACTGAGCCGAGTGACTTGACTAAGACGAAGTGGGCAGGGCTGATGCCCTCAGAAATCGCGCGTTGATCGCTTTGCTTGCTTCCCCCAGACAACACAGCCTCCATTCTCACCAGGAGAACTGGCTTCCGGAGGCAGGAGCAGTCTGTTTACTACCTGCCGGTCTTCATCGTGGACAGTGGGTCGCCCTCGCTCAGCAGCACCAACACCCTCACCATCCGCGTGTGCGACTGTGACGCGGATGGCATCGCGCAGACCTGCAACGCCGAGGCCTACGTGCTGCCCGCCGGCCTGAGCACCGGGGCGCTCATCGCCATCCTCGCCTGCATCCTGACGCTCCTGGGTAGGTGCTGCTGGGTTCGGGGCGGGGCGGGCGCCCACGGCAACCGCACATCAGGACTTCTCTCTTGGCTGTGTCTTTCAAGTGCCTTTTCAAGAACAGAAGCGGATAATCTATGTGATGGTAAAGATTTGCAAACTGAGCAGCCCATCATCACTAGCTGCTCTTGCCAGTGGTATATTTTAAAAATATAATAACTCAAAAAAAAAAAAAAAAACCCAGCAACTCAGGGCTCTTTTTAAAAAAAAAAAAACAACAGGAAAGATAAATGGCTTATGTTTAAAGTTGAATATTTTTCAAGATTTGGGTTTTGGGGAGTTTTTTTGGTAATTTGCCATATCTTGGCTGTTTGCCTTGGAATGTTCTGCAGAGGACCTGCATTAGAATCTTTTCTATGTTGCTTTGATAATATGCTTATTTTACAAATTATGCTTTCTATCCTGGCTCTTCTCAGAAAAGATTTAAGGTGGTTTTTATGATTTTCGTGCAAATTTAAAAAGATTGCAATTTCAGCAGTGGAAAAGTTTTAATTCCTCAAGAACAACTAACATATTTAATGGTACTTTCCTGTGATTACTATGTTGTGAAATTAGATTTATAACTCATATTAGAATTGCCATTTTTATAAGAGATTATGCAGCATCCATTTAAAAATTGGGAGACATCCAACATGTCTCCCAGTTTTTTATTGGTTTTATTCCTCGGCTACATTCTCCTTCACACTGTCACTTCCTACAGCAAGCAAGGGCCGCGAGCCTTTCGTATTGCATCTGAGATGGTACCATGCGTTTTCTCGGGGGTTAATATAATTTGTAAATCAGTTTCTGATACAGTTTTATAGAAGCAGAATGTTGTGATGGGAATCATCACTGTGTAATGTTTAAAAACAAGAGTTAGGGAGTTAGGAGCTTTTATTACCACCGCCCACATGCACTGTTCCTTCACCAGGGCAATGTTGAAGCTCCTTAATCTGAAAGGGACAAATAATAGACCTAGACTCGTAAGGTTGTTGTGAAAATTAAGTAATTCATGTGCCTGTCATGGAATGAACATTTCATAAATTTTAAGTGTTATCGATGAAGAGAGTTCTCAACCCTATTAAGCAACCTAAGCCTTACTTACTAATACACTGTAAGTACTCATAAAAAATGGAATTTATTATCATCCATAAGTACAGCTAACCAAATAAATCTAAAAGGGAATAAAATATTTTTGTCATATAGCTTCGTATAGGTGGTAGAAATTCATTAGAAATGGTAAGTAATTCCAAGTTAAAGACTGATTAAAATGTGAGGGACCAGAATACATTTTGGAAAATCATGGAACCATTGAAAACTACTTTTGATTGTTCTACCTTCCAAAACATAATGGTAATGATGTAAATTGCATATTTATCCTGTAGTAGTTGAATAACCTAGATAAGAAACTGCCTTAGTATTGAAAATGACAATACCTTGAGCTCAGAAAAAGAGTCAGAAAAAAAGGAGGGATAGATGGTGTGTTAATGGCACTTTTTGAACTTGACCAGTTTATCACAAAAAAGGAATACGATAAACCTGTAATTCCCAGAATTTAATCATACCCAACAGTTAATAGCTTTTGATTTTTTTAAGGCTGTCTGTCTAATGAAGCTTGCTTCATTTTTTTAGAAAATATATTTTACCTGTGACTTAGGGATTCTTTGCAATTTGGGTTGCTTGATGATTCTAATTAGTTAAGAATCATTACCTCCTGGTTACTGAAAGTAAGCGAGATAGAGTTTTATTACATTTCCATCTTGCATATGATGTATGTATACATATATTAGCATAAGGTTATAGATTTGGGGGTTTTGGTCAAAATTTAGTTAAGTATGACTATTTTTGTTAAATTCAAACATTTTCCTTAAATAGACACCGGATTAAGAATGCCTCTTTGATTTTCAAGCATCAGGTGTTTATGTCCTATATTTTATTCATTGTTTAAAGTTTCTGCAAGTCTGCAGAAACAAATCAAAACAGTCTATTGTACTGAACTACTGTGAGGAACTGCGGGCTTCTGCCTGCAGCTTCTATTTTCCTGTATGGACTCTGCCTAGTGATCAGTCTGTTCCAGTGTCAGCATTGAAGTTCAGAATTGCGGCTCCATGCGCCTTATTTCTTAAGTCCTTAGGAGAAGATGATCAGGACTTTTATACTCTTTGGGTCTGTCTCTGTTGTCGACTCTGGGTTGTCACAATAGGTGTCGGAGATAATGGGGCAGTGCTCAGAGGTGTGGACAGTGGTGTAGCCTAACACAGAACTTGACCTCCAGGGCATAAAGGACTTGTTTTTTATAGCACCTCAACAAGTGGCAGGAATCTTATTTCTAGACACTAGGTATCAGGATTTGTAACTCAAAGCTTGGCAGGCTTCTGAACAAAGAAATCTAGAAAGAAGCAAGGAGAAAAGCTGGTAAAGGGGACGAAGAACTTGAGAATCAGGTTAATTTAATGGTAAAAGTAGAGAAGCATCTGGGCTTATGCTCAGTAAATGTCCCAGGGACGTGACCTAGTAAAGCTGCTTGGGACACGACAGAAGGATGCCCTGCCGGTCCCGGAACATTCATTCTGGAAGGCAACATGGAAATCAGTTCTAGCCCTGGCCACTGCATCTGGGCAAGATGAGGTACACTTAGTTCAAGGTTTTCCAGGAGTTCACATAATAAGTTGGGCCTTTAAGGCATAAAATTCTAAGTCTCCATATGTTCCGTCACTGCTTTTGGATTTAAGTACACAGGGAACACCCAGAAAATATAAAAATTGCTGTTCACACGTGGTCCTTTCCCAAGATAAGAAATTCAAATTATCTCTGAAGCTGGCTTTGAGTCCTTACCTATATCTGTATTCTTCTCTTTGTGGATGAAGTCTTTTCTGATTTATTCCTCATCTCCTTGCTCTAATTTACCTGCCCCTGAATTGTTGACTGAAAGAGATGACCCCAAAATTAGAAGGCAAGGGTCCTTTTATTTATACCAATTACAACTAGAATGGGAGTTATTATTACCATATCCAAGTTCACATAAAGTCATCAATCAGATGCCTAAATTATTTATCATGTATTATAATTTCCCCAGTATTTGGCAAGATGTTCTAATACATATTCTAATACTTGAATATGTATTTTGCCCTAACTCCAATACCAATTTCATTATGCACTTTTATCAGAGTATAATAATTGTTCATATATACACTTACTTTTCCACCAGGCTGAAAGCACTTCAAACATGTTTATGAATAATAACAGATACATTAAATTATTACTTCGGTAGGTTTTAAGATGTAATCAGAGAAAAAGAATTTCCGTTGTTTTGTTTTACAGTATGGTTTCAATATTAAATATTGTACATTTATTCAGAGAATATTTCAACTAGATTCTTTGTTAGTTTGCACAAAGGAGCTTTTTCCTGCTCACTAAAACTGTCACTGAATTTGTTTTTTCTTTCTTTGGACCTTTATGTCTAAGTAACTGAAGTCCTACAACATGCCCCCCAACTCCTGGCTCCTCAGACACAGTGGGACTAGTTAGACTGGCCAAGCTTCAGGTTCGATCAGGCATTTGTGGGAACCACTGTTTACTGATGGAATTCAGGTGCGTCCGGCATGGCCAGCCTGCCATGCGGTTGTCATGCGCCTTTTCACTTTCCTTCCCTCGTCTACCAGATGCTACACCATATTTTTCTTTCCTGTTGCCGTGACCCTCATGATTTTCTTCAAAAGGAAAACAAATCCTAGTTATATAAGTGATAGTGTATAATACCTCAGTAAAATATACATTAGATTGCTGAGAAAAAATGGTAACACTGTGAAAGATTATACCCATCATAATATACAACGAGAGCGCCTATTTGTCACAGCTGTTCTGGTGATCACAAAGGCCATGCCACAGTGGCTAGTTTATGGTAGCAGATGTGTTCGGTTTTTGAGCATAGTAAAACATGAATTACATTTAATAAGCTTGTACTAAATGCTTTACAAGTGTTACCTAATTCTAGTAACATGTTTCCTAGGCATATATTATTATCATGCCCACTGTTTATACGAGAAAACTGTAAATGAGAAGAAGTGTGCACAAAATTATAGGATGTCAGGGCCAGAACCCCAAACAGATGAGACTGCTTTCTGGTTGTCTCTTCTCAGATCTTTGTCCCCATGGGTTTTCCGATGTGAAAGGTCGGGGTGTCTCTGGCATGTGCCTGTAGCTGTGTGGGTGCTGAAGCCCAGGTCCTAATAAATTTTTGGCAGCTCTGTCTCCGATCTGCTTCTCATGGCGGCTTTACTGCTTCTTTGGCTAACTCTGTATTGACTTCAGTATTTTCATCAACATCTTACAGTTTCAGAGGACAGATCTTTGGCCTCCCTGGTTAAACTTATTACTAGGTCTTTTATTTTTTTATGTAATTTTAAATGGGGTCATTTTCCTAATTTCTCTTTCTGATATTTCAATATAGTATATAGAAATGCTACTAATTTCTGTATATTAATTTTGTGTCCTGCAACTTTACTGAATTTATTTTACAATAGTCTACTTAGTAGAGTCTTTAGGGTTTTCTGTATATAATATATCATCTGTGAATCATGACGATTTTATCTCTATCTTTCCAATTACAATGTTTTTTATTTCTTTTTCTTGTTGTATTGTCATGGCTAACATTTCCAGTACTAGGTTGAATGAAAGTCGTGAGAGTTAGCAGCCTTATCTTATACCTGATCTTAGGGGTAAAGCTTTTAGCTTTTCACTGCCAAATATAATGCTAGCTGGGAGTTTGTCATACATACATGGCCTTCATTATGTTGAGATAAGTTCCCTCTATCCCACTTTGTAATAGGTATGATGCAAGCTGAGGAAGATTGTCACTTGTACTGGGCTTGGGGCTGCTTGGGAATGTAACTGTGCAAGCTGAAGCCAGCCACCATGTTTGGCAGCTCTGGCACCACTTGGGGAAGGCTCTGGTTAAGGTGTGGGTGGTGGGGGATTCCAGGGGGTTGTGGAATGGAGAGAAGAGCGTTAGCCAGTTCACTGGAGAGTGACAGATTTGGTACCACTCTGTGCCAAGCGAGCACAGAAGAAGGAAACTGTTGTGCCTGCCTGTGCTTCTGTCTCCAAAAAGAGTTCGCACCAATCCCTGCCCTTCCAGGCTTCACTGTAAGGTTAGTTGATTTAATCCCTTTTCTTACAGCCCAGGAGATCCTCAAACTGCTGCCTCCATGCTGGAGCTTTGAGCGTGCTGGTTCATGTGCAGGTCCTTTAAGAGCATTGTCTCTGTCTCCCACAGCCCCCCCCCCCCTCTCTGACATGATGCCTGCTGGTTTTCAAAGCCAGGTGTAATGGGGACTCTTCTTTCCACACATGTCCCTCAGACAGGGAGACCCGTTGTGGGCTCAGACCCTTCTGTCCTCTGGAGGGACCCTCCTACTGGACACGGCTTGTTCTTTGTGGTTATAGGAAATTCCTGTTCAGCTGGTCTCCAGGTGGTTCTCAGAGAATGCTGCTCTGTACTTAGTTATGATTGTGGTGTGTTCATAGGGGGGTGTGAGCTCTGTGTCTGCCTGTTCCACCCAGTCTTGACCCAGTCCTCTGAGCATTATACGCACTGCGCATCCTAAAGTGAGGATATGATGCATGGAAGGTGTGCCTGCCATAGCTGCGTGCTACTGTGGGAACCCACGGACAATCCGAATGTACTCGTTAGCGGAAAATTACATTTGATTTTGTTTCTGTCTCGATTTATAAGTTGGATCTCTATTGAACTCTGATTTTTTTTCCATTTCCTGAGATTATACAGGGTCCAGCAAAAGTAAGGTCTTCCTAAGCGTGGTTGGTAGGGCACACGAATGTCTCGCACATGGACAGCAATTTGAATGTTTCACTTAAATGTCCTATGGTGTGCTTGAGTGTGATGTTGTTATGTTACAGAATTACATGCTTATGATTTTGTAATAAAAAGGGGGCATTATTTGTGGCAGACCCTGTACAATGTTAGGAAATTTTCCTGAGATCTAGCCTGTTTAATATCACTAGAAAATATATATGGCACAGGTTAATTTCTTTAAATTATATTTCAGGTTAATAGCTCTGGAACCATACAAAATCTCAAGAAAAAAATGAAAATGTATAATTTTAGACTATCTAAATATATAGAATATACTGCGGTAGAGATTTCAAGAATATTTTGTGTTACAATTCAGTTAAAATTTTAATTTAAAATTCTATAGCGATATCTAACTTATTTTAATCATGCACTTGCATTTTATCAATTACAAATATCAACGTAGCTTTGTAACCATAAATAATACAGTGGGCTCATGGGTACAAACTGTGGCCCTCTGTTCCTGGGGGTCTGCATGCACGTCTCACTGTGCAGCACACAGACCCAGACAGATGATAAATGGACTGCTTTCATCCTTCAGGTCCAAGCTCAGGTGACACTTCCAGTGACCACAGTGAGACTAAGTACCCTCTATTTTTCCTACCATTTCACTTTTCAAAACATAGTGTATTTTATTCTTTGCTTGAAACGTGTGAAATGGATTTGCATATTCTTCCAGCTGCTCACCTCTCAGCTGGCTGAGCCTTTACTCATCCAGTTGCAGAACCAAAGCATCTTTCACTCCCTGGTTTCCAACATGCAACCCTGGTCCCAAAACCTTTTCCTGCATCCCTTCGCCTGTTGAGCTTATAGGATCACTTATGTCCCAGCTTCTTTCTCAGAAGGAAGGTCCTCACCCACTGGTTAAACTCCAGACCCCTCACGCCGTGATGTGATTCTTTATCATGAAAGCTTTGTGTTTCCTCTGAGCACCTATCACAATTGTAAATACGTCTGCTTGCTTTAGACAACGATGAAACCACCTTGACAATAGTGATCCTAACCTTTTTTTAAAAAAGAGAAGCAATGTATTCTCGAATTCTCTTTTGTTCTTTCCCCAACAGAGTGACACAGGCTTTACTTTATTCTCAAATTCTCAAAATAGTTTTCCACCTAGGAGGACAAATATTTGGGAATGGATCTGGGTATTTATGACACCCTACTGTTCTGCTGCACTTGTCATATACTTTAAGCCCCTCAAGAATAGGCCCAGTATCTCATTTTCATTATTCTGTCATCCAATGAATAGAATATATATTAAATAAAACAACGGGGAGTTATCCAAATCACATGCAAGTGCATGTTAAAGTTCATTTCTGTGTGCCAGCTCTATGGCTCAAATTTTAGAAGGAACCACAGGAATAGGAAGTGGATTTTCTGACTTTCTTATAGAAGTTTACAGTACATGGCATTGTTTAACAAAACTAGATACTGCTTACCAGGTATAGCACTATTTAAGCACATTATAAATACTGTAAACCCACTTAACCTTCATTAAGTTACTGTGGGGGTAGCTCCTTTGAGGTAAGTTTTATTTATTATCTCTTTTGGAGATGAGGAAACTGAGGAAAGTGGTGAAAAAATGCCTCACATAATAACAGATTTTTAGTACTGGTTATGCAGAGCAACAGGATCAAAGAACAGCAAAGAGTTGAAAAATAGAAAGCTATCCAAAGGCTAAGTTCTGCTTGCACACTGATGTGTATAATTATTTATAATAAATTGCTGAAATTATATACAGATTGTGCTAGCAGATTTTTCATTTAGAAAAGGTCATATTCCATTATACCTTATAGAAATAGTAGTAATTGTAGTAAAATTGCTGTTTCACTCTTCAATATGTCGTTTGGCAGTATGATTTTATAGTAGCATTCCTTAAAATCATATGCAGCTAAATTTTTCCCTAGTATTTCTGAATCTCTTGTTTAGATCAGATGTCCAGAGAAATATATGGTGATTCATAAGTGTGAACTACATATGCAATTTTGAATTTTCAAGGCTCCTCATTAGCAAAAATAGAAAGAAACAAGTGAAATAAGTGCTAGAGATATATTTTGTTTAAAGCCATATAAGCAAACTATTACCATGTTAACATGTACTCCCTAGAGAATATTTACATATTTTACTGTATGAAAATAACTCGTTGACCTCATCTCTGAGTTCAGAACAGTCTACAAGATCTTCACATGTGGCTCCCATCTTGGATAAAAAAGACTTGGACAAATGTTTATGACTAATAACAAAGTCTGATAGTTCATTAGACTGTAGAGAAAATAGTGGTTCTTATGGAGGCTGGCTCATCTCTCAAGTTTTACCTCAGTGCCATCTCCTCTGTGAAAATTTCTCTGAGCATCTGGCCAGAGCATACCTCCCGTATTTATGTTTCTGGCTTATGTTATATTACTGTATGATTGGTGTATTTATATTAGTTTATTAATATTTTCTTATATAAATATTGAACTTGATGACAATATTTGAGTGCATACTTATTACCATCAAATATTGTTCTTAATGCTTCAGACACATCTGTGAAGAACAAAATCACTGCCCTTATAGGGCTTATACTTTCAGCAAATCAGGGTTCAGTAGAAGATACTGTTGAATTAACCAAAAATAAGGCCTCACCCTTTTGGTGACAGTCTCTAAACAACGGGTGATATTTAACAGGGGTGTGTGTGTGTGTACATACATATACATACACACACACCCATAGAATCTTGCAATTTGATTTAAAACAAAACACTTTTACAGAATTTTATGACAGGAAAGAAGGGGCCTGATACTAGTGCACATGGCTCAGCTGTTGTAAACGAACCCCGGACTCAACATCTGAAATATGTAAGAATGTAATTGAAGGCAGGAAGGGAAATTGCCCCTCCCTTTGAGTAGCTTTATCTGACAGTGGTGCCAGTTTGTACCACGCCCACAGAGTTCTGCCTACTTCTGGGTGCCAAACCTAGATATTGAGACTTCTGACGTTTGCAAGCACAGAATATTCAGGGAGACAATGAGGTGTTGAGCTGAGAACTATGCCGTAGGTTATGTTAGAGCAAGACGGGATGACTTTTATTACAGTATCCGCCATCTTTAAGAAAAGATACTTGGTGATAGAAGTCTAGTGGAGAGACCGGCTTCTTACTTGTAGGGGCCAGTGATGCTTGTGGCTAACCTCTGGGAAGCTGGTAGGAAAGCAGGGCTAAAATACTCTGAAGGTGACTAAGCAAAAACTGTGGTCCAGTTTCTGTATCTGGATATATACATCTGTTGCAGACCACAGTGAAGGTGAGAATAAAGGGGCCCACTAATTTATAGCGTGGCGCGTGCTTTATATTTGTCTCCATCTTTTCTTTCTTTTACTTCTCTCAGTTTTGGGAGAATGGTGCTGTTCTGGCCTGCATGCTTCTTTACACCTATGGATCACTGTGCCTTCATCCATGAATTGCATTTTGATTTATACTATGTGTATGTGTAATCTACAAAGTTGGAGCCGCAGGGATCCTTCTCATTACAATTTTGCCGGCACCCAACACTATTCCCTATATATTGGGATTCTCATAAAGTGTTGACTTAAACGTCATGAAACTGGATTCTAACACCAGAAATGTAGGTCAGCATTACGCTTCTACTGCTGCAGTAGGCATTCTAATTGATTTTCTAACATCTCCTTTCTCCTCTTCCTATCCTCAGTCCCATTGGATGGGTTTTACTTTTTTGTTTTTTTTTTCCTTCCCAAAAAACAAATCTGATCAAATCACATACTCTTTGAAGCATGCTGGTTCTGGGGCCCACAGGGTCTTTCTGGGGCCTGCGTCTCTAACACTGTCTTCTACCTCTTGCTCTCTTCTCCAGCCATGTTGGCTTCAGACCTTTGCTCATTGGTTGACCGTGCCAAGAATCATCTTCCTTATTACCCTGCACCCCGTCCCCAGCCCTTAGTTAAATCTTCTTTGTCTGGGCCTGGTTTCCCTAATACATATCTTTAGAGATTATGTTTCCTTCTTCTGGAAAAATACATTCAGTTGTCTTATTATTTAATTAATATATGTCTGTCCCATTGAAGTCCATTAGGAAATGTATTGTGCTTGATTCTATATGCGACCTTATATCATCGTACCTGCTATCTATACACTAAGTGATTAACACACATTTGTAGAATGGATATGTAAAATTAGGAACAACCAGCACAGGATACAGGCACCACAGGACTGGATTGCAGCTAGACCTGCTCTTTTTTCTGTCTCCCCTCAGAACTGTAGTCCATATGATAGAAAGGACAGGTGATAAAACCATTTAAACTATGTCATCTTTTGCTGAGGTCGAAAAAAAATTTTTTAATACAGGATTATCTCCATAGATCCTGAAGATCAGTTAATACTTATTCTGCATAAAGGGTAAAATTCATTTTTCTACACATTCAAGTATTTGAAAAAATACTCTCCCAAGTTACTGAAATGTTAAACACTCCACATTTTTTAATGTTCAGGCAAGATTGTGAAATAAGATGAACTCCATAAGATATTAATATCCTGAGTGTAAAGTTTATCTGTGGGCTGAAACATCTGTGGGTGCTCTTGTGTTTCACCTTTACTGAACACTCTAGTTGAGCATCAAAAGACAAGTTTATTAGTAATTGTGTAAAAGTGTTTACAACAGAATATAAGATATAATTGTGTGTGTACATATACACACAGAACACACATGCAGTTGACCCTTAAACAACACAGGGGTTGGGGGCACCGGCCCTGCCCCCGCCAGGAACAGTTGAAAATCCATGGATAACTTTTGACCCTTAAAGACCTTAACTGCTAATTGTCTACTGTTGACTGGAAGGCTTACTGATAACAGAAATCATCGGTTAACACATATTTTATACACTATATGTATTATATACTGTATATTTATCATAAAGGAAGCTAGGGAAAGATGTTAATGAAACCATAAGAGAAAATACATCTACAGGACTTTATGTATGGATACCATAAGTTTATGAAGTTATCCAAGTGAATCTTCTTTCAGTTCCTACCTGAATCGATATTGTCTTATAAAACCTACAATGTTTTGTATCATATATGTTTTGCTAACACAGGACATCAAAAATGAAAAGAGAATGTGAAAAATGATTCACTTACTTACAGGTGCAGTGACTCCTGCGTGGATAACCGAGAAGCGGTGATGTGATTACCTTAGGGGAGCCTACAGTAATGGGGACGAGTACTCCGTGGTGGCCTGGCCAGTCACTGTGAAATGTTTATGGCATTCACTTTCCCATCATACAGTATGGGAAAGATTGTTACAGTTTGAAAAGTCACTTACCTGTGATAGTAGGTTAATACATTGCTTTCCCTATTATGGAGAGGCATACTGTTACAGTAATGTAGTTTTCTAAGAGCAAAGTTAGAAAACAGTAAGGGAACTAACAGATAACTAATTTTAATGAGCCATCACACACCTTACGCCTGTGTAAGACTAGTCCGTCCACTTCAGGGTTTGCACCCAACGTCCTACGTAATGAACACTTGGATGATGGTAGTGATGGCGCAAAACCTTTCCTGCAGCCCTCGCCCCGTGGTTATTGGATCTCCACATGAACACACACACATACTACAGATAGGTTAATCGTATGGCAGGATGGCTATTTTACGGTTCATTCAGTGGAAGTGGGTGATCACCAAGGTCTTCATTCTCACTGTCTTCATGGCTGAGCAGGCTGAGGAGCGGGAGGTCGGCCTCGGCATCTCAGGGAGGCAGGGGCAGGAGAGGCAGCCCCACTTGGCATAACCTCAGACATGCGTAGTAATCCCGTCTGACTTCTTTGCTTTTTCTTCTCTACAAATGTTTCTCTGTGGCACCACTGCTCCTCCCTCTGTGCCCGCATCACAGAGGGCGCATGTCAGTAGAGTAGTCTTGAATCACTGGGCCCTTCTCCAACATTACTGGTCAGTTTGTTTTCTGGATCTGTTGCTTCTCCACCTTCTTCTTCAACATTTGGCACTCACTCAGAATCACTCATCTCATCTTCCACTAATTCCTCAGCCGAGGTGTCCACTGGCTCTTGAATTTCTCCAATACCCACCCTTCACCCCCAATTTCTTTTGCTATATCCATGGTCTCTTTCAGATTTCCTTGACTGGCTCTGTTATAAATGCTGTGAAGTCGTACACGACATCAGGACACAGTTTTCGCCAGCAGTTTTCTTCCTGACTTTCATGATGTTTTCTCTGTTGGGCTGCTATTCCATAGTATTGACCATCCTTTCCATACAGTACCATGTGTAATGATCCTTTATGGCCCTCTTGATCTCATGATTCAGAAGTTTAAGTAGAGACATAATGTTTGGAGGCAGATACACCACTAGGGCACCCTTGGTGTTGAATTCATGGAGTCCCGGGTAGCAGGGGCCTTGTCCAATATCCAAAGACCTTAAAATGCAGCCTCTTACTGGCCAGGTACTTCCTGACTTCAGACGCAAAGCATGGAGGGAACCCATCCAGAAGGAGGGTTCCTTTGTCCAGGTCATCTTGTTTTCCAACCAAGAGACTGGCCCCTGGCATTTTTCTTTTTCCTTCAAGACTCATGGGTCTATATAAATAAGTGCAGTCTGGATCGTACCCAACTGATTTGCACAAACCAGAGTCAGCCTGACCCCTCCTGCTCGCTTCTCTTCCTTACTAAGAAATGTTCTCTGTGGTATTTGTTTCCAAAATAGGGCACTTGTGTCTGCTTTTAAAAACCTGCTCAGGCAGCTCTCCTTTCTCAGTGGCACCTGAGAACCGTTCTGTGGCCTCTCGGTGGGCAGAAACTGCCTCTGCTGTCACCTTGATGTTTTTGAAGCGGAGCCTCTTTCTAAAATTACCAAACCATCATTTGCTGGCATGAACTTCCCCAGCTTTAGGTCCTTTTGCTCTAAGTTGTCATGAAATGACTTTGCTTTCTCTCAAATCATGTCAGAGTCTATAGGTATGCCTTTCTTATAAAAAGACTGTACCTACAGGCAGCAGCATTTTTTAATACGAGGTATTCAATACAAAAGTATTTCGCAAAGCATGCAAGTTTTTCTTACCTGCTGAAATAGCTGCAGCAGTGGTTCTTGGATTTCCTTTTATTTTTATTTTTAATAATGACCATTATGCTGGATTCACTTGTCTTGAAATGGTGGGCAACCACAGCTACAGACCCCAACCTAAGGTATGTATCAAGCACTTCAACTTTTTCTGGGAATGTCGTGACTCTTCCGTACTTTGTGGGAGTGCTCCCACTGTCACCAGTGGCATTTCTTATGGGTCAGTCCCATGATGTTATTCAAGGTGTACAGAATTACAACAGACATGGTGAAAAATACATGAGTGTTGCCAGAGATCACTGGTTTCTGTGATACACAGTTTACTGGGGAGACAGGCTGCTCACACAGAGACGATTAACATCACAAGGCATTTTAAGTCATTGTGTTGGTACAATACCTGGGCTCACCACAAAAGCACCAAGAGGTGGCTCTGAAATTACTACAGTGGGTGCACAGTTAATTTTTTGCAATTATGTTTTAATACCACATCTTGATGTTTGCTGACATTTCTCTCAACTGCAAATGGCACCATGTACTCTGTGTGTGTGTTTGTGTGTGTGTGTGTGTGTGTAAGTTTTGGCAAACTTTAAACTTATCATAGATTTATATGTTTTATGGCAGTAAATGATAGACTAGAATCTACACATTTTAGGCCTTCTGATGTATCTTTCTTCATTTTTTGAATATTTTACATGACATGCTTTGTCTGCAAGGCTTTTTCAAATTGTCATATGTCTCCAAAAATTTGTCCAACATTTTTATTGAAAAAAGTCCACTATGACTTCCAGTTAAGATGGCAGAATAGGTAATGGCTTTTCTTGCCTCTTCCCACAAGCACAACATAATTACAACTAAATTATAGAAGAAACATACTTGAGAACCACCTGAACACTAGCTGAACAGATTTTCTGTGAATAAGCATAAAAAGAAGAAGTCTAGTAGTGAGATGAATATGTGGAGCAGGCTGGTCCCACACCCACACTGGCAGTTAAGAATCAGAAGGGCTATCTTGGCTATGCAGGTCGTCACTAAAAAGACAAGGAGTCCAAGCCCATGGCCCCAGAGCTGGGAAGAGGAGTCCCCATGGCTTCTGGCTATGAAAACCAGAGGGGGGTTGCATCCACGTGAGGTGGAGGACTTCTGGAGTCCCAGCCATCCCCCCTGAAGGGCCCCACACAGACTTTCTCACTTGTAAACTCACTCAACTCTGGGCTCCCACACAAAAAGTGCCAGGGACATAAGGGAGGAACTGAATTGATGGCCTTCAGGGCAAAGGCTAGCGGGGTGGGGATCAGGGCAACTCTCCCCTGGGATGGAAGTGGGGGCCGTCACCAGTGTCTCTTTATTGAGACCTTCTGCCTCCCACCCAGCAGGCATGCACCTAAGCTGAGCTCTCCCTTAGCCTGGCTAACACAGTTTTCCCCACCCTGATGATTTCCTGAGACCTCACCCACTGAACTCACTTTCCCAGAAGTTGCTGCTTCCAGTGGATGTTCCACACTAGTGGCCTTCCTCAACTCATGCTTGGACTTTCCAAAAATCCTTCAAAGGTTCCCCAAACAAGCAGTGGCTGGCCTCAGCATGTCTTATTCCTCTCTCTAAGGGGCTCCAAGCCTGGCCCAAGTGGCAATGGGACTCAATTTTCATTGGAACTCCTATCAAGTGACTGAAAACCTGCCATGATCTGTGGCTAGTGTTAGCTTAGAAGGTAGCTTCAACTAAGCAGCCATTGCCTAGCATCAGTGACAGCTGACCTCAGCTCACATTGTGGCACTTACCGAAGCTTTCATGCCTGGAACTAGTGATAGCTGGCCTTGCTTTGAATCATAGCCTCTCAAAAGTGGCCCCAGAACCAACATACCCACTGACCAGCTGCAGACCACACCGGCATACCACCTAACCAACTGCACAAATGACAGACACCCTTAGAGTGGATTTCATTGGGACCAGAGCCCTGCTAAAGTGACCCCCACTCTGTAGGGTTTGCCTCCACACAACAGCTTCTCTACTGTAGTCATGGCCAGCCCTCACCGTCAGTCAGCCTGAGGGTCAATACCACTAATGTGCCAACAGCAGTCAAGGCTGCACTACAATGCGGGGGGATGCACAACCCACACAAGGGATACACCTGGAGCACCTGGCTCTGGAAAATAGGGAGATGGTGCCACCAGGGCTCATAGGACAACTACTACATAAGGTGACCTGACAAGACTGGGAGACATAGAAAATCTACTTAATACCTAGAAACAAACATAAGGAAGCATCCAAAATGAGACAAAGAAACATGTCCCAGATAAAGAACAGGACAAAATTCAACAAAATGTAGGCAAGTAACCTACCAGATACAGATTTCAAAACACTGACTACAAGGACGCTCAATGAACTTAGGGGAAGAAGATATGAATTCAGTGAGAACCTCTATAAAGAGATAGAAACCATTGAGAAGAACCAGTTAGAAACAAAGAAATATAAAGCAGAAATGAAAAAAAAACAAAACAGGGAATCAATAGCAGATTAGATGAAGCGGAGGATAGTATGATCAGTGATCTGGAAGACAAGGTGGCCGAAAACACCCAGTCAGGACAACCACAATGACTTTTTTTTTTAATGTGGCTAATGGGATCTCTGGGACAACATCAAGTATACCAAACTTTGCATCATAAGGGTACCAGAAGAAGAAGAAAGAGAAAGCAAGTGATTGAATATCTATCTGAAGGTCAACAAGGAAATCAACAAGGAAACAGTGGCTTAGATGACACATGACATCAGGTGGATGTATTGATATTTTAGGACATTTCAACCAAAAGCAGAAAATTACACATTATTTTCAAGTGCACATGGATTACTTCCTAAAATAGACCACATATTAGGCCACAAAACAAGTTTAATAAATTTAAAAAGATTGAAATCATATTAAGTATCTTCTCCACTGACACATGTTATGAAGCCAGAAGTCAATTACAAGAGGAAAACTGAAAAACACACAGACACATGAAGGCTAAATAACATGCTACTAAACAAAGAATTGGTTAACAGTAAGATCAAGGAAGAAATAAAAAAATACCCTGAGCCCCGGCTGGTGTGGCTTCATGACTTGAACACTGGCTTGCAAACCAAAGGGTCGCTTGTTCCCAGAAAGGGCACATGCCTGGGTTGCAGGCCAGGTCTCCAGTAGGCACACGTGAGAGGCAACCACACATTGATGTCTCTCTCCCTCACTTTCTCCCTCCCTTCCCCTCTGTCTAAAAATGAATAAATTTTAAAAATACCTTGAGATGAATGAAAAGGAAAACACGACAACTCCAAATCTGTGGGATACAGCAAGAGCAGTCCTAAGAGGGAAATTTATAGCAATACATGCCTACCTACCTCAAGAAACAAGAAAAATCTCACATAAACAATCTAATTATAAACATAAGGAGAGCAAAAAACACGAACGAACAAAGCCCAAAATGAGAAGAAGAAAGGAAATAAAGAGCAGAAATAAACAGGAGTCTAACAAAAAAAAATAATAAATGATCAAAGAAAGCAAGAGCTGGTTCTTTCAAAGATAAACAAAATCGATAAACCTTTTGACAGAACCATCAATGAAAAGTGGACCCTAACAATGAAGTCAGAAATGAAGGAGAAGAGTGACAACCAACACCATAGAAATACAAAGGATTGTAAAGAAATACTACAATTATGCACCAACAAATTGGACAACCTGAAGACATGGAAAATTCCTGGAAACATACCATCTTCCCAGGCTGAATCAATAAGAAAAAGAAAACCTAAAGACACGAATAACTATGAATGAAATTCAATCAGTAATTTAAAAACTCTCAACAAACAAAAGTCATGGGTTATATGGCTTCATGGGTGAATTTTACCAAACTTTCAAATAAGAATTAATACCTCAACTTCTCAAGCTATTCCAAAAAATTTGAAAAGAGGGCAGGATCCCAAACTCATTTCACAATGCCAGAAAAGAAACTACAAAAAAAAGAAAATTACAGGCCAGTATCCCTGATGAACACAGATGCAAAAATCCTCAACAAAACTTTAACAAACTGAATTCAGCAATACATTTTAAAAAATGGGCAACTGGGGTTTATTTCCAGGTTAAAAGGCTGGTTTAATATCCAAACTTTAATATGATATACCACATAAACAAAATGAATAAAAATCATACAATCATATCAACAGATGCAGAAAAAAGTATTTGACATAATCCAACATCCATTTATGATTAAAAAGTCTCAGCAGGGCAGATTTATAGAGGCCATATATGACAAACTCATGAATATCATCATACTCAACAGCACAAACTGAAAACTTTCTGTATGATAAGGAACAAGACAGTGAATGGTTGAACGTTAGCACGGAGCTGCAACACAGCTGTAGCCCTCTGTGGTGGACCTTGAAAACCACACAGTTTTAGAGTGGCAGGAAGGAGGAGTGTCAGAAGACAAGAAGGGACAAGTGTGGGGAATCCGCTTAGCGGGGAAGGGAGGTGAGTACCAGATGGCTTATGGGGATAGCCAGAGAAATGAATTGGAGACAGGCTTTTGAACTATGCATCTGCCATTTTGGCGAAGCCAGTTGAGAACAAAAGAGTAAGTAGGAGATAAAAAGAGACTAGGCGTATTTGGGCCATAGCCATGTGAGAAGGTGGCCAGAAAAGCTCAGAAGTGTGTCCAGTTTCTAAAGTGTAGGCTGTCAGTAAAGCTAATGCATGAGCAACAGGTCAGGGTGAAATGGGGAACACAAAATATAACAATAAATAAGGAAGAGAAAAGTGTCTCAATAAATGATTGCTTTCACGACTATTTTCAAAGAGCTCTAATAAAAATGTCTTCACCAGTCCCATCCCTGCTGATGTTTGGAAAAGCAGACACAAGCAGATAAATACTGAAGAAAGCAAATACTTTCCACTGAGGATAAAATCATTTAAAAAAATATTAGGCCCTGGCTGGTATAGCTCAGTGGATTGAGCACGGGCTGGGAACCAAAGGGTCCCAGTTCGATTCCCAGTCAGGGAACATGCCTGGGTTGCAGGCCAGGTCCCCAGTGAGGGCCATGTGAGAGGCAACCATACATTGCTGTTTTTCTCCCTCCCTTGCCCTCTCTCTAAAAATAAATAAAATCTTTAAAAAAATAAAAAATAAAAAAAAATATTAGGTACTGATAGGTTTGGTGTTTTAATGTGGATTAATGTGGAGGAGGGAACATTAACCCCCTAACCACTGCATTTAGTTCCTCTGAATTCCATTGATACCCTTCATGGTTTTATATTTTTTATTTTCAAGTGTATTCTTAATGGCCAAAGTAACCCCTTATAAGATATTTTAAACATGAGCATTTCAAACATTTTTAAAAAGTGTATGCCAGGAATAACAACCTTTTGGGCCTTTTAGATGCCTCCCCCAAATTTTGGCTGATGCAATACAAATTGTTGAAAAGGATGTATTTATAGACAGATGACCAATGTAAATCCATTGGTTTACATATTTTTAAATTCAAGAACTTAATACTTTTCCTCCTTCATTTTAACTTAATCCAGGCGCCATGAAATCCAGTGTCCCCATTCTGCAGGCACGTGGCCGGAGAAGAGCAGACAGTCATCCTTGCCTGGCCAAGACTTGCTCTTCTTTCCCGTGCAACCACGTGCTATATTATCTAATTATTAACTTGGATATAGGAAGCCAAATTCCTAATGTCAAAGAGATGCTTGATTTCTTAAATATGCCTTTAGCTAATGCTGAAAAACCCATAACCTATATTTTCTCTCTTGGTATCATGCACAAAGACCAAGTTCATTATTCCTACAACAAGCGGGGTTCAGTTTTCTACAGAGAAGCTTTTCCTCTTTGAATAGGGTCTGACTTGCTGGACTGTATTTAACAGCTGAGTTTTAGAGAGAAGTACTAGGTATTTCTTCAAAGAATCCGACTAAATGCTGTAATCCATTTCCTTCTGAAATTGCAGCTGCCAAATTATACCCAAAACATTTGCAAATGCCAATGCCACCTTGCCGTTCCAGCAATTACTGAGTTCAAAAAAAAACAAAACAAAACAAAACAAAACAAAACAAAACAAATCCCTTTGTGTTTCTTTGCTTTGAAATTATTGTATTTGTCCCGAACTGGCCCCTCACTTGGTTCCATCAAATGCTACTGTGGAGGTTGTGGGAAAGAGGGAGGCATCGATCCTGAACAGGTGTGGAAAATGATTTCTTTTCATGTCCTGAAGTGTCCTATGTTAAAGGTCTTTTGGCGATGTTAACACCTCCACTGTTCTGCATTCCCGTGCAAGTCAGCCGATTGCCCCCTACAGGGCAGACAGTTCGAGTCGGCTTCAGAGCCCTAGGGTCGCCCGATGGCCGTCCCCGCGTTTACTGAAACGTCCCCTTTGCTGTCTCGTTGTTTCAGTGCTCATCCTCCTGATCGTCACCCTGCGGCGGCGCAAAAAGGAGCCCCTCATTTTCGACGAGGAGCGAGACATCCGCGAGAACATCGTGCGCTATGACGACGAGGGCGGCGGCGAAGAGGACACGGAGGCCTTCGACATGGCGGCGCTCAGGAACCTGCACGTGGTCCGGGACACCAAGACGCGCCGGGACGTGACTCCGGAGATCCAGTTCCTGGGCCGCCCGGCCTTCAAGAGCGTCCCGGACAACGTCATCTTCCGCGAGTTCATCTGGGAGCGGCTGAAGGAGGCGGATGTGGACCCTGGCGCGCCCCCCTACGACTCCCTGCAGACCTACGCCTTCGAGGGCAACGGCTCGGTGGCCGAGTCGCTCAGCTCGCTGGAGTCGGTGAGCTCCAGCTCGGAGCAGAACTACGACTACCTGAGCGACTGGGGGCCGCGCTTCAAGCGCCTGGCGGACATGTACGGCACCGGCCAGGACGGCCTGTACTCCTAGCCCGGGGCCAGCGGGCCAGGGGCGAGCGGACAGATAGATATAAAATGCAATTGAAAACAAAAACAAAAATGCTACATACAGAAAACAAGAACTCCACTGGCTTAGAGGAAGTGGTTGTACATATTTCTCCATTTTTACCAGTTTAGGTTTCTGCCTTGGTGAAGTGTATGTAGTAAATTCATTAGATTGGCCCAACGGACGGACGGACCAGAGACCCTGAGCCTGGGAAGGCTTTTTGGCAGAGAGGAGCGCTCAGTGTTTTGTTGAGTAGATGGCAACTCTCAGCTACCTGCAAAGGCGCCCGGCCTCCATGAGTGAGTGGTGCCCTGTGCCATCAGCGACCCCGGATGCTCTGCACAGACCCTCGTGGTGCCGCCAGTGAGGAGAACACGCCCAGCCATGGAAAAGCCCTGCAACTTCTTGCATATCAAATCTTGGGACACATTTAATTTATAGGGATGCTTTTAGCTTGCTAGATTAGAGAATCCAGCAGAATTTTATTGCTGTGGGTTAGCAAATATATTTTATGTAGCAAAATATAAATTCATAGAAAAGTCCTCCCCAATTCTCCGATACAAGCCAATAAAATGTGGTTTAAGGCAGCATAAAAAAACCATTGTTTAGCCAATAAATAAAAAAAGGTTCCAAATAAGACAAAGGTAAATCATGCTTAAAGTGTGCAATTGTTTTGAGATTCTTCTGTTGGTATTAAAAAAAAGTTGCTGTCTATTTGTTGATTTTTTTTTTACCTCTTCTGATTTGTACAGGAGAATATCTTGTCTTTCTTATTTGACACATGCTGTTATATTTATTTTGGAGCTCCAATCTCCACTAAATCCAGGTCCATCTTCCTGCCTCGCAGTATTAAGCTCATCAGAACATGCTGCTTTTTCTCTGGTCTGAGTTACATGAAGGAAATGAAGCATAGAATGGCAAAAACAGAGTGGTTGAACCCTGTGACAGCTGACATCTCAGAGAGGAGCACAGCTACCGGACATGAGAGTCGCTGGTCTTAGCCATCGGAACATACAAAACAGGGAAATGAAAGATTTGTATTTTAGAAAGAAGATTTTAAACATAATTGAGATTTCCTTTGATGCAAGATTTATTTTTCGAGGTCACAAGTTCTAGATGCTCCGAAGACTTTTGAGAATTTGTTTTACTCCAACCTGTTTTACTGTAAACATACTGCGTGTTTGACTCATTTTTTATATACCTTCAACGATGTAATGTTATAAATTTCAAAAACCCATCTTTAAATGCCAATGCAAATATGTTCCCCAAGAATAGACCTTGCAGTGTATAATTTCTGTACTGGCTCAGATGTGCCACAGTGAGGAGAGGGATTTCAAAGGATCACATGTGTTTAAAAGTTTGTGATGGGCTTCTTGTTAAAAGAGAAGAATTTTATGACTAATATACTATTTCTACCTATCATTTTTTTTCTGGAACAGTACTAGTGTAATGTTCATATATTCAAGTAAGAACAGGTTTTCTTTTCTCCTTTTGGAAGGAATTATTGTTGAGTTCCTAATAAATCTGTAGGAGGTGGAGTGGACCTTGTGTAAGAAATTATGTTTTAAAAGTGCTTCTTTCTGAAAGACAAACACTGGAACTAGGAAATCAATATTTTGATGACACTAGGAGAAACTATGTAGGATTCTGTAAACCTGCAGCCCCTCCTTAGAAATGAAGTATGTGAAAGTGGCCTTCAGCTTCATCAAAATAAATAATTCAATAAATTGGATTAGCCGCCAACAGTCCTTTCATTTGAATAAAGTTTTGTAGACACTGTTTCATGACTAGATAGATATGCCTCTTGCTGTATTGATACACATATATGCAAAAAAAAAAAACAATTTTATAACAGTAAAAGATATGTTCATTACTTTTAGTCACGTACGTAAGTTTTTCAAATAAAAAGTAAAACCTAGTACACACTTCTGCCCTTTGCAATAAAATCACAGTGTGGCATAGGAATTATGTGGGTATCAAATCGGCAAGGTGCTGAGAAAACAGTTTTGTAATAACCCCTTTGTTGTCTGCAAGGAGATAAAATAGTTTAGTACAGTTGACTTCTGTTGCCAGAACTGCTGATTGTTGCACATATCACTTAACTGAGGTGTGAATGTATTTAAAAAAAGGAATATCACATTATTCACCAGGCTTTCTTTCCTTTTAAAGAATATATTTTCTTGGTTTTTAATTTTTTTCATATTTGCCAGTAATATATTGGGAAAAGACTCAAATTTAAATAAAGATGTGAAATTCTTGCCTATGCTCAATTGCCATTTTATGTGTGGAAGATTTTATCAATAGTGTTGAACTTGATTCAGTGCTATTTTTTTTTTAAATGCTTGAGATGACTGGGAAAATGTCCCTAATGTAGGCAGAATTTATATGAAGTACTCTACCTGGACATAATTGTAATGATGGTGAATTTATTTTGGTGTCCTATTTTTCAGAAATCTGACACTATACATGATTTTCTGGTATAATAGTTGAGGGACGGGCTATGTTTTAAAACCAGAGACTAGAATAGTTGACTGCTTAAAAAAATCAATTTTAAAATAAGTCAGGATCCAAACATATTTAAATGAATACCTATTCTCTAATCGGTAATATGCAGTGTTTTAGTAGAGCCAACTAGAACCAACTACCAAGAACCAATGAAGCTACCTCTCTCTCAGGGACATTACGTTGGGAAACTGAAGTTAGCCATGGTGGCGATATTTAGACCACTATGGAAATCCGCAAACACTGTAACACCATCTGTTTTCTTCAGGAAAACCAGTTGTTGAATTTTCTCCAACACTCCACTGTTTAAATTATTTTCTACAAGGAACACCCATGACTGTAAATACCGTATAAATGAATAGGATATCAAATAGTGACGTGAAAGGAAATGTTGCTCTATCATTCTACTAAATATAGGTGCGTGTGGTAGTGATTTCCTGGTGTTGAATTCTTGGAGCTATAAGGAGGAAGGAAGAGGATCCAGCTCAATATGGGAAGCAATGGCTTACCAATTTCAAGTACAGGCAATAGATCAGAAAGTCAATAAATGTATGGATTTCCACTTGTTTGTATGGGGCCACCAGCAGAAACTCAGACTGCACAGAGTAATGCAGGTTTTGAACACTTTACCTTCCTACAAAAGTATTTTTGTTTCACTTGTAACTATCCATGTCAAAAGGAAATATGCCCAAATTCCTATTCTAAAATGTTTTATTGCATAATTTTCAGCCAGCATAACATCTGAAAACTAAATCTTACCAAGAAAATGGACTTTTCACAGATCAAGCCTAAATTATCATTGTGGATTCACAAATCAGTCTCCATGTTAAACAATTTTCCCAGGCCAGCTGCAGATCAGAATTAGGAGGGAGATAACAAGAAAAGGTAAGTTATGTGGAGACAATAAGTAGATGGACTACCTGGATGAGCCTGGACACTCTTTCCTTCGACATGAAGCTTAGCTTGAGGCTGACTGCAGTTGTCATTAGACAGTACGGGACAGGCAGGCAGGAATAATGCTTAGGGACTAACAGCTGGCCTTGCATTCTGCCCTCTGAGAATGTTTTAAACTGTTTTAACTTCATGCACAATTGATTTCTACACTGGATGGTGAGTAGGCTTTGGCACTTATGTAAGTGATGCAGTTACACAAAGTACCAGTGATATTTGTGTGATGGCCCACATGCCCCAAGAAACTTATGTGAAAATAGACAGCATTATATTCAAATAGAAAATCTAAAGGTGCTCCAAATAAATTAAGGTAAATGTATTGTAAAAGGCAAAAACTATCTAATTTAAACATTTTAGTTTTTAAGCACGAGTTATAAATAATCTTCAAGTTTTCGACTTTACTATGACATCTACTAACTTACACAAACTTTGCTACCCTAATTGTTTCTGAATTACTATTTAAAGGTTTATTTATAGTTGATCTGATTAAAATTGAGTAAAAGAAAGCTTCGACTTACTTGTAGCTTGGGTTACATGAAACATATATGACAATAGATAAGGAATATTCTGTTTACTTGATCTTTAATATATGGAAAGTTATTTTTAAATTATGATAATGTTTATATATATATATATATGATGGTGTATGAAAGTTTGGCAAGGGAAACTAATACAATGTTAGATGACTAATCATCATCATAATTAAAAGAGCAAGAAAGGAGCAAAGGGGCCCGGCTGGTGTGGCTCAGTGGATTGAGTGCTGGCCTGCAAACCCAGGGTCACTGATTCGATTCCCAGTCAGGGCACATGCGGGGGTTCCCAGTGTGGGGCACATGAGAGGCAACCAAACACTGATGTTTCTCTCCCTCTCTTTCTCTCTCCCTTCCCCTCTAAAAATAAATAAATAAAATCTTAAAAAAAAAAAAAGAAAGGAGCAAAGGCACGTACATTTTGTGTAATTGAAATTGTTTCAGAGGAGTGGTATAAGCCCTTGAGTAAGACAGGAGTTATCTGATTAGGCAGGCATTGCAAAGTTTAATTCCAGGGGTAATTTTTCAAGCAAAAACAAGACAGCCAGTGTGTGTACAACCTTCTGACATTTCTTCACTGTTATGCTGACCGGACTGGCTCAGAGCTTAACTGAAAAGGACATGTGCCTATTTGTGTATTTGGATGTGGGTGTGATTGTGGTGCATTGAGAAGTATGTCTGAAGTGACCTTAAAAAATTGTCTAATGTTACCTTGTTAACGCCAGAATATTACTGTCATTTGGCAAGTGCCTGTTAGGCAGCAAGACCAGAAATACGATAGTAACTGAAGAGAGCAATATTTTATTTGCTTTACGAATGTAATTTAATTTAAATGAGAAGGATTTGGGTGCTAAGGGGAGAACATTTAGCTGAACTATCTGAATAATTGCCTCATTTTATTCTCCTTCTGTGTATGCGATCTCATTGCTAACACAATATGCAGTGTGCTTTGCCTCTGATGGGGTGTCCCTGGGCTTTGCTCTCCAGAGTGACAGTACTAGGAAGTCCCCCCGGTCTGTGGTTATTGAATCTGAGCCAGAAGCCAGGTCCAGCTCACTTCTGCTGTGCCCTGGGTGCCATTCTAATTCCCTGAAAATTGAGTTAATGACTATCTTGTCTGTTGCAGAGGCTTGTTGATGATCAAGTGCAAGTGTTGTGTAAACTGTAAAGCACGGTAAAAATATGAGCCTTTATTGTGGGAAATTCAGGAAATTGTGTAATGAGGTTGATTGTACAGGGGCGGGCAAAAGCAGGTTTACAGTAGTTTGTACAGAGAAGGACATGCAGCTTCCCATCATTTCCACGGCTTGATAAATGGTGTTTTGCATACTCACAACAGTAAACTTACTTTTGCCCATCCTTGCATTTATTGTAAACATCAATAATTTGTTATGGAAAATAGGCATTAAGGAAAAACAACAACAACATACAATTGGGAAGGAACAGTCAAAGAGGCAATTGGCATAATTAATTGAAGCCACTTCCTAAAATCGGTCATCTTATCAGGACCGTGAAGGTTGGAGTCTAGCCCAGACTAAGAGCAGAGGCTACGAGCATGCGCCAGGGATGACAAGTGAAGAACCATCCTTTCCTGCTCAGGGGGACTGAGGGGAAGGTGCAGGGCTTCGGAGCAACCCCGGCCTCACGACAGATCACAAACACAGCAGCACAGAGAAGACTTAAAAGACAATAACCAGTGCAAGTTAGGCAATCCTGGGAGACCCAGAGGAAATCAAGGAAATGAGGCTCTAGAGAATTTAGTAATTGTGTCAGTCATAAGTGGCATATGTGTGATGAATAATTCATATGCTTTGAAGAATTAGAGTTCAGTGACAGTGACTTCATAGGAAAACCATACTACACGCTTGTTTTGATGACCCCAAAGCACTTCCAGTATCTTACAGCAGCTTATGTTAGCCTTTTGTAAGTGAAGAAGCCATCAGAGATTAAAAATAACATACAGGGATACTGCTGCTTTGTCAGCGATCGCCTGTGTTGTAAAATTAGTGTTGATAAGACTTCAACTCAACATTAGCTATTAGTTATCTGGTTATTTGAATCTCGTGTGAACTAGCATCAGAAAATAATCTATAAATAAATACATAACTACTGAGAATGTTGAGAACTACAGCATACTCACACTTAAAACATTAATGCTTTACACTTTTATTGCATTAATTAATGAAATTGTGCTAATGGTTTATATTTTTATAAACAGGAAAATCATATGATTTATTACCTTACTAATATTTCATGCTATATTTTTAATAAGTATAAATACTATGATTTTTGTAGAATAACTGCACCTTATCCAAGGAAACGTGAAGTAACTGGCAGAGATGAAAGAAGAAAAATAAAACCTTGATATTTTGCCAATTACGTTTTCTATTTTCATAGACGCCCAAAAAATGGTATTCTGGTTTGGGAGGATAAGAAGGGAGTTGAAACTCATTTCAAAATCAGACTCTCTGACCTTAATTAGACTTTGGTTTCCTTAAAAAGAGTATGAGACTCCTTTATTCTTAAAAAAAAATCTAACTGGAAAATGACATTAAATTTGATGTTTCAAAGTACTAAGAAAACTGAAGTATATATAGTGCCACTAATCTGACATTTCATCAGTAAGTTCCAATTCTTTGCTTATTATCTCTGAGAAGGTTGATTGTTCCAAGAATGGACAAAATCACAGCAATATGGCAGCCCAGATATTATGTGGGTCACCCTCTCGGCAGATGCCTATACTTTTTACTACACTGCTGACTTACAAGAGTAAGTCATGGAGGTGAATATAAGCCAGCTGGGATGCAGAGTTGCGCTACGGACCGCAGCCAGCCCGGTGGGATACGGCAGGGCGCCCACACTAACCCGGGGCCCACAGAGGGCTAACATCCATTGAGGTTACTTGTCCCACTCACTCCCAGATTTTCAATCCAACATGAATGAACAATTAAAATTCATGAAATACAAGACAGTTCACAGGAATCCCCAAGTATTTCAGAAATTGTAACAATCAAAAACGTATAAAAAGAGAAGGCACATATAAAATGTGTAATAGATCAAAGAGAATAAAGTGTGAGTTTATCGATGATGGCAGTCTACTTGGCAAAGGCCCAAAGTATATATTTAGAAATGAATAATGTAAACTTTGAAGAGAAAATGTCAACAGAGAAGATATGTACTACATTTGACACTGAAGAAGAGAGACTTGGTAAACTAGAAGATAGACTGGAAGAAATTACCTAGACTGTGACATAGATTTAAAAATAAAGATATTGACTTCAAAACATAAGGAATGAGGATAAAATGTGAAGGTCTAACATGCCTTTACCCACTGTGATCTCTTTTACTCGAAGTTTCAGTAGAACATTTCATTGCCTCTTTTTTTTTTTTAAGATTTTATTTATTTATTTTTAGACAGAAGGGAGGGAGAAAGAGAGGGAGAGAAACTTCAATGCGTGGTTGCCTCTCACGTGGCCCCCACTGGGGACCTGGCCTGCAACCCAGGCATGTGCCCTGACTGGGAATCGAACCGGCGACCCTTTGGTTCTCAGCCCGTACTTAATCCACTGAGCTACACCAGCCAGGGTAATTGTCTTTTTTGATTCCTCTTGTTGAATGATGGTTCAGCTTTGGCCCAGGCCTGCCGTGCTCCTGCCTTTACAACAAGCTGCACCCACACTTTATCTACTACAGAGCTCAGTTATCCATTTAACCAATATTGTCATAAATGTATAAAGCATCAGTTCTAGCAAAAAGGCATTGTGTATGTTCATCGAAACCTGTGGCACACAATGAAAAGTCAGCAGGATGCTTAAGCAATTTGAATTAAACTCCAATAATTGAATACAGGCTCTGTGTTTTAGTTTATCTTTCTCTCTAAGGTGTTTGGATGATTTCCCCTGCAGTTTCTGAAAATCAAAGGGAAGCCCTGAATTTTTCTTCTGAAAGGAAATGTGTTTATTTAGATTGGACAGAAAGGATGTGGTAAAAGAAGGATGGAAGTGAAGATGGTGGTTATTTCTCTTCTAATCTATCTCCTCGCCCCTCACTGCCCACGACTCTTTCACTGTGTTTTCTACAGCCAGAAAATGTAGCCAGTGGAGGTATGAGTCATTCTGTAGTTCTCGGGGGATGTCAGTCACTAATGCTAACCTATACCAGTCCTAGGGGGTCTTAGATGTCTTCGTCTGTAAATTTCATAAAGAGCGCTGGACTGTGCTTTGCGTTTCAGAGTCTGGGATCAAGAGGATCATTCAGTGCTATTTCAAGGTAATGATAGCTTTTTTTTCTTCTTTTTGAGTATCAAAAGAGGGTCACAGGTGAATGTGGTGCAACGAGGACTTGGTCTCATAACATGTTCACGAGGGCAGAGTTTTATGGTAGACACAGATCCCTTAACCTTTGCATGTGTTTCCCTCACTGAGAGGAGGATGAACGAGTAAAACTTGGTCTTCCAGTTCCTGGTAGGGCAGTGGAGGCTATGGAGGCCTATAATCATGGGGAAAGAACCAGACTTAAAAAAGGTTCAAAAGGTTCAGATTCATTTTTCTTAGTAGTCTGAGTCTTACGCTAATTTATACACTCTAAATTGGAGATAATTTGTGAAACAGTGTGTAAGAGTTTACAAATGAGATTATTTCTTATACTTAATATGCATTATTACTTTCATTGTACATAATTCTATCAGGAGAGGTTTGAGTCACATAAACAAGTGCTCTATTACAGATATTTAAGAAACTTACATGCACATATATGTATATTTTACCATTACTATACCTGTATTTTCTGAGAACATGTATTATTAGCATTTGATCTACATGGAAAGTGAAACTCAGAGATTCGATGAATTGACCAATGTTACAAAAGCATCTCGTGATGAAGCCGGGACTTCAGTTGGGCTCAGACCATGTTTCCTTAACACTAATAGGATCCCTCATAATTGGAGGGTCAATAGACTGGTGTTATCATTTCATCTATTAAACATATATGCATTGACCGTGACGTAGTAGGACATTACCAGTAATTAAAGTTTATTGTTTTTCCTCCATGTTAATGATGTGGTCTGAGGAGGGAATCATTGAACATGATCCTTTAGCTTCAATGTCTCCAAGTGAGAAAACATGTGAAATGGGCTTGTAGTCACTTTTCTGTAGCAAATCTTTTTTTTAAAATAACCTTTTTAATTACAAAAACTTCAACCATGTGCAAAATTAGAATAGCAAATCTAATGAACTTCCAGGTACTCATCACTCAGTTGCAGCAATTCCCAATCAATTGATGGTCAGTCTTGTTCAACCTATACTGGTACCCCCCTCCAACATTGGTTTTTAACTTTTTTTGTGACTGATTCAATACTTTTCTTTGTAACAGTGCATTGGTGAATACACAATCAAACAGGGCTACAGGAATTCCTGATAGACGGTTTGGGGGGGTTGCTGATCTCAGGAGTGAAGGACTGCTACGTCATGAGCAGGAGCTAGAATTAGAAGCTGTGACCTCACAATGCACATCCAGTATCGAACACATTGCCTTAGAGCAAACACTACCACCAGTAATAAGTACGGATGGTTTTATTACAATAATGGCCTTAAAACATTGTTTGTCATTGAAATCTTCTTGAAGACTATTACTACACAAGCAAATATTTCGAGAAAAAAAAGATATTTATAGTTCCTGAATCCATTCTATCACTAAGGAGAGATTCAGAAAATGTTGGTCAAAAAAGTATTGATTTGTGATTTATGGCTGATTTTTTAAAATGTTATTTGAACCAGCCGTAATTCATGTCAAAATGTCTCCCCCTCCTCCACTCAGCTTCCTCATATCCAACTGTTTATTCATGAATTGTAGAAGGGCTGATCTTTCTTCTGCCATGGGTATGTGGTGGTCATACTACTGTGAGGCAGATGTTATGACTGCACACCCAGTTTTTTCTGAATGCCATTCCTGGATCCCCTAGATCACAGGAGGCCTTTCTTACCAAGCAACAATGTTCTTGGAAGAAAATGTATTTCTGCAGACTTCAAAACAGACACTGAGTTAGAATTTTGAGAGTGGGGGCTTTTCATTTCAGGACATCATCTAAAATGCCAAGAGCTACTCTAGAAGAGAGCAAACAGGCACATCCCTCAGAATCTCCACCATGGAACCAGTAAATAATGTTCTTTAAATGGTGATGCTGAAATTATCCAGGGGTCCAACTGGTCTCTATAGTGGGCAAGGATGGTCTTATCATCACCAGTGATTTTGCAGCACTTCAAATTGTCTTTTGCAGTTGAAACATTAAAATAACTAATAATGTTATGAATTAGAGCTATTGAATTAAAAAATATCCATGAGTTCACGCTGGTATAAATGAATACAAAAAATTAGGGATAAATAAAATTATTTTCTTACAACTGAATAACAACCAATAAATACTGAAGGGATAATGAAGTTAGGAATTAATGATACTAATACTAGTGTGCAATGTTTGATGATGATAAACATATTAGTTACATACTCTCAAGATTTCTTCTCACAACAGAATTACTACAAAGGGATAATGAAAGTTTTCCAGTGGAGAAGTCTGGCAGATACTGCCTTAATCGGCTGATGATCTGATCTCTAGGATACACTGTTACCAACTGCATCTTGCTACGAGGCACTAAGAGGGACACCGGTGTTATTCCCAATAGACATGTTTCCTCTCCACAGTAATGGAAGGCTCACAGTGTAAACCCAACTGAGGAATAGTCTCCAAAACAATGAGTCCATATTTTCAAAAAATGGCAAGATCAGAAATTTTTAAAAGCCAGTGAATTAAAAATTTATTTTCAGATTAAAGGGAAACAAAGAGATATAGATGCAATGCATCTACTTTCAGGGTTAAAAGGTGCTTGTAAATACATTTATGAAACTACAACCTGAAGGCCAATTTAGCCTCTGGCAGGCCACAAAGTGAGATTCCTTCCCTTTATCTATCTGGTTCAAGGAATCTATGATTATGGTGGAACCAGAATATTAGATAAAGACAGCATTATCTCAGTGGCTGAGATAAACCAAAATAGATAATTAAATAAAACATAGTAAAAGAGTTGTACATGACAAAGCCCATGCAGACGATGGGGTTGTGGCTATAGTTTCTATGGTAATCACCAAGCTGCTGCTAAGCTCCAACTTCTTTTTCCATATGACAGTCTATTTTTTGTTCTAAAATTCTGAGAGATGTTTTATTTTCACCAACAGAATATGAGTTGGCAATAGCTAATTTTCCAACTAACTATTAGCTTTTCAAATAAGTGTCTATAAAATTTGTAATGAACATTATCCCTTTTTTCCCCATGATGTCAATGGCAGACTTTCTGATTGGATTGGTGTAGATTCACTTACTGGAAATCTGTGTATTATTTAAGATAAGACATTTTCTTAAGAAAATGTTGTTGACTGTGGAACTATAGGGGACATAACAAAAATTATGTGAGTTTTAAGGGGTCTATTTATCACTAGTTGTACTTGTTAATAAAATAATAAATGTCTTAATGGTCTGAGCCATTGCTAAGCAGGGTTTTTTTTTCTGTCAAACTATAACCCTTACAAAGTCAAAGTATATGAGTTAAACATTTTATATTAAATATTTTAAAGTAATTCAAATGACTATATTTAACCAGAGAATAAAACTGACAAATTATGCCCTAACAAAATAAAATAAAGTGGGAGGTGTCCCATATTTTATCTACTTTAATGGCTGGCAAAAGACAAGTCATAATTACAATTTCATATGCAGTTAATACTAGTAATATCTTTAAATATTTTTCCAGGAAGAATCTTAAATTATCCCTTAATCCTTGAGGCCATTATCAATGTGTGTAATGCACTCATGGCTTTATTTTTGCTTTATTCCTTCTGCCTTCTAGAGAAGATGAAGCTATTCAAAGTGAGAACTCTCCTCACTGTCTGACAGCATCTGATTCAGAGCCAGGCTCTCTTGAACGCTCCCCCAAATCATCTAACGTGAGCTCTAAGTCCTTGCTCACACCCTCGTGCTGAGATGTCCAGCCACTCTGCCTTGTGCTTCTCCTGTGTTGTGCTGAGTCACTGAACCCTGTTTTGATGAACCACAGGACCGTTCCAGTAGGGCGCTGACAGCTACACAGCAGATGAGGATGGAGAAGTGAGGAAGCAGCTGGAAGAGCATCGAGGGCCCAGGGAGGGTTTCTCAAAGATGAGATGATAGCGTGTTATTTCTGTGAGCTGATGGGAGGGAGATGATTTCAGAAGTTTTATTTCTGAGGGGAGACGGGAGGGGACGAAGGCATGGGGTTGGCCTCGGATAGGTAAAAGGGGTGTGTGTGCACAGTAATGTGAGGGAAGATGGGGCCTCCTGCTGCCAGCACAGGTAGCTTGAGAGGGAGTAGCGGGAACAGGGAGAAGAAGTTCTCTTCTAATTGCTTTTGCTGTTCTCCCTGGACGAGAGAGCACAGTCATCAGCAGGAAGTGAGGAGCAGGAATGGCAGCCCTAGGACTGAGGAGAGGAATAGTGAGAATGGAGTTTTAGGGAAAGGATTGGAGAAGTGGAGCTGGACCTGGGTGAGCAGTGAAAACTCAGCCCCTTGAAAGTATTGCTCATGACCATAAATCTAATAAACCTGTCTCTGCATTCCTAAATCCCAACACACACAATTTAATTTTTAAACAAAGGTGGGTATTGATCACCTAATCCCTGATTTACTAAGATTATCAAGCCTTTAAAACACACACACACAAACACACACACGCCCCTTGAGGTCGATTTCTCAATAGCAGAAATCAGGAGGGACTGCATGGCACCAGCATGTACAACTACTGCAGGTAGGCTCCTGGGTTCAAGGCCAGTTACCTGAGAGATTTGGGGCAAGAGACTTGCCTCTTTGTGGCTGAAAGTGTGCATGTATGCAGTTAGCATAGCAATCAGATCTATTTTATATGGATGCTAAGAGACTAATACATATATTAATAATAAATATATTAATACTTACAAAGCACTTAGAAAAAGTACTGCGTTTAACAAATAAACAGAAATCTTATATCATTTTCCCCAAATTTTGTTGGGAAAATGAAGTCAAATGAGCAGCATGTTATCACGGCCTATTTGCTAACATGATTCCTTGTGGTGCAATTCCTTTACAGTGTCCTTGACTGTGAAGTGCAATGTAGTACCACTTCATGGTATTACATGGTGGTTATTAGGACAGACCACAGTTGGCAAGCTGAATGACTTAAATCATTTAATATTGAAGCCATTCATGAACAAAAGTGCTCCTTCTATCTGCTTAAGAATTCTTGCATCATTTCTTAAAATTATATCTAGACAAGTATTGAAAGAAACTAGTGGTGAAAAGTTGGAGAAAATTTCAGTTCCAGATAACAAAAAAAGCAATTAATTATTCATATATTACTATTTTGGCCAATTATAAGGGTAAGCAATTCATTCTTGACTATTTTTTATTTCCATAAGGTCCTAAGATAGCATTGTCCAACAACTTTACACCCACCACCAAAACAAAGCCCCTTTAAAAACAGAATACCTTAAAAAATAAAAACAGAATATGTTGTTTTGGATGTGTCCACTTAACTGACAGGTCTTTCAGGATTCTGGTGAGATACCATACGACAAGGCAGCCCCGAGGTAAAGGTGTAAACTACTACTCGTCCTTACTTTACTGATCTAGTTTTAATATTACCTTAAAAAAATTTAAGATATGTAATTTCCTTTGTGCTGAAATATTTATTTTTGTATGGCTAAAGATTTGGGTTTTTTTTTTAATTGTGCTCAGAGTCTAAGAAATCTTAAAAGACCAGGTCTATTGAATGAAAATTCTTTCTCCCATCTATAAAAATGCAAATAATCAGACTTCTAAAATAAATGATTTCTCTTAGAGATTTTATTGGCCCTGGCTCTTCAAATATATATGTACAACTTCTTGAAAGAATTAAAACATTATGTGATACTCTTATTACAAGAAAGTACTTGGTGCTCCCCTCGTCCAAAGTCACCCGAGCGCACCTAACGCAGACACAAAGCGGTGAGACGAAGAACCCTGCGTGAGGCCCGACTGGAGGCCCACTGGGAGAGCGGAGTTCTACCCAGGAGAAATGAGCTTCTGTAAAACAGGGCAAGGCATTAGCTGCACTGATCTTCCCTCTTTGGAAATGTGTTCGATGGAGGATTAGTGGAGTGTTGTTTTCCTTTCAAAACTTCTGTTTAAAAGGTCTCCTTTGACTTTTCAAAGAATGTTGCCTTGCTTCACGGGCAGTACCCACAGAAAAAGAAAGTCACTTCATGTGGTATTACATTGCACTTCACAGTCAAGGACACTGTAAGGATTTGTGAACTATATAAAAATTAAAAAATTCCTTTTTTCCCCCAAGAACAAATAAAAGGTTATTTATTCAGTTCTTCCTATACCTCTTGCCCTGCTAAGGCTAGAGATGATGACAGAATTATTAAGAAGGCATTGTAAATTGCTTGATAATTTTTCATTCATGTATTTATTATATGTAGAGAGTAAATAGAGCTTAATAAGCTAACTAGGGTAAAATATGTGAATACAGAAAAATAATAACTTCATACCCTTTGGCATATTCTCTTTAAGGAAAAAGTATTTTCTAAACTACAGAAAATTACCGTTCTGCAAAACAATTAAATTAAAAATAAAAGACAACTTTAAAAGTTATTTTAAATGATTAATGTTGAGAACTGTTTATATTTCTAGCTTGTAGGTATTGAGGCGTCACTGAGCGATTTTACTCATTCTGATCATGCAAACCATTGCGATTCAGAGTTTTTCCATGTTTTCACCACCACCAGAATTACTAATGAAAGAAAAGAAGCTGGATGGCAAATAATCATCTCCTTACATATGAATGTTTCTATGTATTTTGCTATTATACTCAAATTGGATTTTAAGACTCATTTCTGAATAACAAGTGAAGTAGCAATTTGCAAGCCAAGAGGTTATTGTCCTTTCACAAAGTGCTAAGATAGTTATATAATTAAATTATTTGTATTTCAGGAAATATAAAGAAAGCCCACATTCCTCCTTACTGAAACTGGTCACATGAGTGTAAAGGACATTATGTAAACAACATTTGTTTAAAAGGTCCCTAAAGAGATCTTACTGCTTTTCATTCCTAGGAAAGAGATTTATCTAATAGACTCCACAAAATTTATTTTATTAAGGATTTTTTTTATATCTTTAGAGATAAACTTTGACATCACACTGAAGAAATCCGATACGAATACTCGTGTTTCTAGCTGCTTCTCTACATTAATACAAAAGAAATTCCTCTATCTTTATGTTTCAAGTTGGTTTTGAAGCTGTGGTTATGTCTCACTTTTAAAAACTTTTGTTCTGTATAATGTTCATACTTTCTCAAGTAGTGTATTTATGATTTTGTGCAGAGCAACAGGATAAAATTCAAGGATTTCTACAATAGAGCTACCTGAAAATTAATATATTTCTTTGTGCATTTCTGCAGGTGTCCTTCATCTTTGACCTTCAATTTCTGAATGTTTTATTGTGGATTTTCAAGCTTTGTCCTTAAAGCTAAAATCAAATCGACAAATTTAATGCTTAATTGCACACCATTTGCTAGCAACACGAAGCCCTTACGAACACTGCGTATGCGTGTCCCTGGTGTCGGGACTCCACGCACGGGTGCCACAGCCTCTGACCAGCTCGGAACGAGGGGGCTGTGCTGACAGTCGCCCGCGCTCCCTGGAGAACTGTTAACTTCGATTTATTAAATTTAGTGCACTTTGGAAAATGTAAAATTAAACACAGGAGACTAAGATATAAATTGTATTCTACAAGCAGATAAACTCAGGTCTCTGAGCTCTAAAATAAGCATAAAATACACAGGAGGCTGAAAGAAGACCGTTTTGAGGGTAATTGCCAGTTTTACAAGGCTGTCTGGCCCCTTTGCAACTTGCAAATAAACGGCAGTTCACGTGACCCATGATTCCTTTGCTCTGTCTTGTGCTTCTTATCCCTTTTATATGGTAATTTCCCAGTCCAGTCAGGGAACAGCTAAGCTGTTTTGAAATAAGTTTGATATAAATGATATAAAATGTGTTAAGGAGGGACTGAGTTAGACGCAGGATGCAAATTGTATTCTGAAACTGTGCCTGCATTTTGATGGTGGGACATTATAAATAAATCAGACAACCATGGAAGAAAACCATGTCAACCTAAAGAATAATGACAGACATTGTGAAAAAAAAAATAGTTCAGAAGTACCCAGATAGTCTATTATTTGGAGTGAATAACTGAGGTTTTCAGATTAGGGTTGTATCTACCAAGTATGTTTCAATTTTGGATGGACTACTTTAAATTCACTTGTCCAAGCAAATGTTTTAGTTCACTGATAATCACCATGTAATAACATTGAACAAGTTAGGTAGAATGCAAAACATAAATTCATAGTAAATGTATGGAGTAGTGTTATATTTCTCATTTTTATCAATGGAATAGTAACAAACAATGAACAGAAAGCTCAGACAGGTTACAGGTTATACCACACTCCTCCCAAGTTCAAATACATACATACACACTGAGGCGCATATACCCAATGAGCAAAGAAAAAGCAGAACATGTCCAAGTGTGAATGAATTCAGTGGTCTTAGGGTTTTCTATGAAATATGTGAAAGAGTTAAAAGTCCTTCATTCAATTTAAAAGACTTTCAACATACCTTTTGCATGGATTCTAAATTACTTCATCAAAATTCTAACTAGCAAGTGGTCTTCAAGAGTCCTAGTTTAAAAACTTTCATTTAGATAAAGTTTTTAAAATGGAAATGACTCCGTTTGCTAAATCTTATGACTAACAAATGTGCCTGCGCCCTGCTCATTTTATTGTAGGTTGAAGAGTCCGAAAGTTAGTTTAATGTGTGATGTGCTTAACTGTCTGGCAGACTTCCGTGGGGAAAGGGAGCTGCCCTCCGTCATACTGTGGTCCCCTCGACAAACACGAAGACATACTTCTGTGTTGCAGGTCGTATTGAAGGTTATTGTGTTGAACAAGCCAACCAGCGGAAAAATAGCGGAGGCTATTCACATAACTTGAATAAACATTGAGTGACTGATTAAAGACCCGCTTCTTCCTGAGTGTGAACGCGGTGGGTTCTAGGTCCAGAAGAAACATCCTGTAATGCAGCTGAAAAAGCAGCAACAGCTCTGTGATGGAACCGTAACGTCATTCTAGGGAATTGTGATAATAGCGCTTTGTCACACGCTCTGAAAATTCCAACGCGCGTTAGACTGTGTATAAAATTACCTGAGGACTTTCAATTTTGGTAATATTGGAATAGCTCATATCAGGGAAAAACCCTCCTGCAGATAACAGTTACATGCTCTATAAATAGTGAGGAAGGCGTCATTGGAAGAAGCAAACAGATAAAGGAAACCAGGGAGAATTGGGGGATATTGAAAGAAAAAGAGCATGATCTGTAACATTTCATGGTTAAGTTTTGAAATCAAGCAATTTGATCAAGTCGAATATCATTAAACTAGTATAGACACTGAGAGTTAAAAATAAAATAACAAATGTGACTAAAAATCCCAAAGATGAAAGAAATGGGTATTTAAAATAGTCAGTTAAGCCCAAGGAAGGTGAGAAAAGAATAACAGAAATGAAAAAAGAGACGTGGTGAATGGAAAGCAACTATTGAGATGGCCGACTTAAACCAAATCGCATCAACATTATATTAAATATAAAATAGCAAGAACAATCCAATCAAAGGCAGAGGTTTTCATACTGAATTTTGAAAAAGAAAGACAACTATATGCTGTGTATGAAAAACACACACTATAAAGTAGAAATAAGATGAAGTTAATAATATAGAAAAAGTTGTATCATGTATGTTTTCTGCTTACAAAGCTTGCATACATATACATATCAATAACAGAAAATGCAAACTTCTAAGAAGTCTTACCAGAAATAGATATTTCATAATAATAAAAATCTAATTTGGCAAGAAAAAATCAATCAAAAACATTCTCATCAGCCTTTAGTGTTGTTAATGTTATAGATTTTGGTCATTCTAAAAGGTGTTAAAGTTATCTCATTGTTTTAATTTGTATTTTCCTGAGGCATGTAATATGGAGCATATTTCATATCCTTATTTGCCATTTCAACCTCCTTTTTTACTTCAACCCTTTGCTTCTTTAACTACAGTATTCCTCAGTGTTCTTGAAGCTGTCTTCTTTTCTTTGAAGTATTTTTTTTTATTTCTATGATGTTTCAACTCTGTGTCTCCATTTTATTCTCTGTCCTGAGACCTTCACCCACACTTCCAACCCACCATCTAAAACTAGATGCCTCATCAGACCTCAAATTCAAAATGTCTATAGAAAAATATATCACCTTTACTGAATGGTTTGCCCTATGCTTATTCCTATTTTCCATAACTCAGTTAGTAACATTCTTTATCTAGGCAGACAAAGCAGAAATCTTTTTTCTGCCAGCAACTCCATATTACACTTCACCTCATTTCCAACCTGTCACCAAATTCTGTTTCACTTAGGGATGCTGTTAAAATTTGTGTCTCTACAATAGCCAACATGTATAAAGAACTCTCACAACTCAATAACAAAAACAAACAACCCAATTAAAAATGGGAGGAAAATGTGAATATTTTTTCCGGAGACACCGGAGAGGGCAACAGGTACTTGAAAAGATTCTCAACATCACTAATTATCCGAGAAATGCAAATCAAAGCCAGAATGGGCTATTGCCTCACACCTGTTGGAATGGTTATTATGAAAAAGACGAAAAGTAAGTGTGACAAGGGTGTGGAGTAAGGGAGTGCTTGTGCACTGCCGGTGGGAGTGTAAATTAGCACAGTCTCTATGGAAGACATTATGGAGTGTTCTCAAAAAATTAAAAATAGAACTACCATATGATCTAGCAATTCTAAAACTGGGTATTTGTTCAAAGAAAACAGAAACACTAATTCAAATATAGGTATGCACCTCATGTTTATGGCAGAATTATTTACAATAGCCAACATATACATACAACCTAAGTGTCCATAGGTGAATGAATGGTTAAAGAAATTATAGCATGCATACGCACACACATTAATCTCTTGCGTAAGTCAGTGATGTTTCAGCAGGAAGATCCATATTAATATACCCTTTCTGCAGGGACTTAATTAACATCAAAAGTTAGAAAAGCAGACAAAATTATATAGATGCCATTCGAAGTGGATTGCCTTATAGCCAATGGAAATAAAAGATACTATCACTGAGAAACTTGTAAAGCAGCAGAAATGAGCTCTTGGCAAGCCAGCTGTCAAAGGGCACTATTGAGTGTCACCTCATATCGATGCCACACAATGTGGAAGAGCAAAACCCATCACAATTGTGAGCTGGATGCATCCTTTCCACACTTGGATGAAAGCAGTTACACGCAGAGCACGATTCACACTTGGCTCATGCCGTGTATATAGAGGAGGCACGAATGATCATATTGATTCTGTGTAGACTAGGCCCTAGATGTGAAAATAAATACTAATTTTGTGAACTATAACATAACCTGGAAAGAGTGTTTGGGATCAATACTTTAAGATCACCAAAAAAAGAGAGCATTTTCATGTAAAAATGAGGGTGCATCTAAATGTTGCTGATTTGATTGTAAAAGAGATCTAAGTGACCAGTGAGCCTACTGATCTGAATTAAGAGTTAAAAAGAATTACTCAGGGTTTTTAATACAATGTAACATTGGTCTCTGAGTGTTCTGCTGGGAGAGCTGCGCTGAGGAAATCTGATCTCACAAAAGACTGCGAAGCCCACTGACTGGAAAGGGGAGGTCCGAGGGATTAAGTGGGCAAAGATCAGGTGGGCCGCTTGCTTTGCTGTTTTTGATTGCTTCATTCATTATTCATAAGATATTCAGGAAAGATTCACAATGCCATGGTATCACCAATTTTCTTCCTAAGTGATTTTTAAATATTATACTCAAAATAATATTAAGTAAAGGTTAATCAACCAAACTGGAGATGATTTTGTCCCCGAGGTCTGTGTCTTAGGAAGATTGGTCTGCAGCCATTCCCAGGGATTTCCAGCGATCGCATGTGATGTGAAGGGGCTGCATTCTCTCTCCTGTAATGATGATGATTGTAACGTATTGGTGCTGTCCTTTGGGGTATTGAGAAGCTGGCTGGCTTTATTCTGTAACATAAATATTTGACAGTCACAAACGGCCCTGACTACTTAATAAGACTGACATATTTTGTAAAATGATGTATGCTTCTTTCCTTCCCTTTATTATATTTCTCACATAATTCTACCTATCACTGGTAAAGGTTGCTTGCAATACTCTTTAAGGCACAGCACATCCTTGTTTCAGCCTTGACCTAAGGCACAAGTTTAAGAGGCTCGAGGTCAGTGCTATGAGACTGTTAAAATACCGACATCTCATTTCACAGGAGCCTAAGATGGACACGTATAATGAGCACTTCAATCTCAGCAGCTCCTCCGACATTGCTGTTAACTTCTATATTGTCAGGCAGTTGTAAGTTTTAAACTCTGTGGGCTTTGTTTATTTGATCCAATTTCAGTTGATTTACTAACTTTATTTGTATATCCGAGTTTATTTCAGCTTTTTTGGTTTATGATATTTTTATTCCCAAAGTATCTTAACCCAGATATTATAAATTCCTGAAAAGCATCATCTCTTTCCATTAAAAATATATCATGTTATTAATTAGTCTTATTGGTTAGGACCTTTGCAGCTCCATTTGTAGTAATTTAGGGTGGAAATCAAACCATCTCATGTTAGAATTTCCCTCTATTTCCCTCACTGCCCAATACACCACCAACTCTTCCCCAGGCATTTGTAGAAGCCTTTCAAGGACTGTGGTGCCAGGGCCCCCAGGCTGATCAGAGAAGCCAGACTGACAGTAGCCAGTGCTTTATAGCGAGTGGCACTGGGAAATTCAGCAATCCCTCCCTTACCCTTTTCTCACACCCCATCGCGTGCCCGCCCATAGGCAGGTAACCTCTGATCCGTTCTCTCTAAGCATTGTTTACATATCTAGTTTACATGAATCATGTACTATGTATTCCTTCCCTCAAGCTTATTTTACTCAGCCTAGAAGCATTAATATTCACCCAGGTCGCTGTGTGTATTCATAACTTCTTCCTTTCATTGCTGAATATGATCTCATTGTGTTGCTATACCGTGTCCTCTGGGGGGACATTTGAATTGTTTCCAGTTCTTCCCATTGCAAATAGAGCTGCTCTGAACATTCGGGCAAAAGTCTTTGTGTGGACACTTGCTTTCCCTCTTCTCTAAGCGTAGCATGTGCCATGAGCTGGGTGGGTTTTTAAATTGACAAGAATCTGCCAACAAGTGGTGGAGTTTCCCATCACCCCAGTGGCCACTTGGGGTGTATGAACATTCCAGGTGCTCTGTAACCTCACCAACACTTGGAATGTCAGTCTTTTAAGTTTCAGACATTGGAATAGGTGGGTGCACATGAGAGCTACAATTTTAATTTGTACTTTTCTAACGACTAATGATCTTGATCACCTTCCGTGTTTTTTTTTTTGTTGTTGTTGTTTTTTTGTTTTTGTTTTTGTTTTTGTTTTTTTTTTGCTGTCCAAGTGTCTTATTTGGTGAAATGTGTGTGGAAATTGTTTGGCTCATCTCATTTGCTTTCTGTCTCAAAGATCACTGCCCTTCACTGCCCAATGTCTCATGTCATGGAAGCTGTTGTTGCATATCTTTATCCTGTTTCTTACGGTTTCAGGCGGAAGGGTAAATCCAGTGCCTGGTACTTCATCTTGGCCGGAAGCAGAAGTTCTTATCTACACAATTAAATTTCAGCCTTCTTGCTATGAGTCCATGTACATTTACCTGTACAGTAGTCATTTAGACTTAAGTATTTCAATACTTTCTGTTTCCTGATAGGAAATCAGATAGGATGTTTCCTTTTGGACTTCTCAGTCCTGCCATCAAAAGGGCCCCGAGGGCCATACCTGGTATTCCATTTTTATTATGTGTATTCATTTTCCCCACACCTGAGATATAACTAAATAAGTGCACTTGGGGTTTCTACAATTATTCTGAGCTCCATCACTAGACACATGGACTTTATCCTCTCCTGTTGCTGAAGTTGTTACTTATACATTTTTACTATATTTGCACGTATTTCCCAGATGCCAGCTTTGGATCTGTTTGAAGAACTATCATTAGCTTTGTTTCATGTCACTGATTATCTTCTCTAATTACTACAGTCAGATAATTCGGTGTTTTCCATAGTTGAATGCGTTTCCATGTGGCCCAGGCAAGTGATTGGGAATTAATAATTAGCATCCAGAGGGGAGGGGAGAGGGAGACTGGATAAAAGAAGGTGAAGATATTACCCAAAGCATATATGTGTAACTCATAGACACAGACGGCAGTGTGGCGATGGCCAGAGGGAATGGGGGCGGGGGCTGCCTGGAGATGGTCAGAGAAGGGGTATCTGTAATAGTGTCAGTAGTAAAAATAAAGCTAAAAAATAGATAAATAGCATCCATGGCCAATCTGCTTATGGTCCACCTCCCTTTAGAGAACACACACACACACACACACATGCACTTCATTAGGGCTGCCACACGTGTTGCAAACTGTCCCCCTTGTCACCGGAAGGGATGGGTTCACACTGCTGGACTCAAGTTGTAGGGATCTGGGTGACTGTTTATAACTATGACCTTAAACTACAGAAACTATCATCACAAGAAATAGGAAAAGAGGACTAGATTGGTGAAAGAAAATCAACTAGAAACTTTCTAATTATAAATTGTCTAGATTTTAAAATTCTATTTTCCATGAGCCTGATTGGCTACATATCGTGTTCTGAACCTTCAACATTATCTCTCTGCTTTGGGTCTAGTCCCTGGATAATTAACTCACAATCTGCCTTTTCTTTGGTCAAAGGGAAGTTTTATTTTTTAATTCATCATTTCAACAAATAAATGATAGAAATTTACCCCAGAGTAAGGAACTTATCAAATTAGTATTTTCCCTGAATGAGCTATATATATTTGGTTCCAACCTACCACTTCTTTCTATCTTCACAAAGATAGCTCAGAAAAGGCTTATCTATTGGGCCCTATCCTATTGACCATGGTGAAACATATATGAGGGAGTCAAATATGGGCCTTATCATGTGTCTGATTTCCTGTCTTCCATTATTTTTCGCTCTCATTAAAGAGATACCACATGTCAGTGACTCATAAGAAATCACAGAAGACCCAAATTGATCAGGTCATTAGAAAATCCCAGAGAGACCTGAAATAAATGAATGATTTCCATTTTGTTTTGATTTTATTGCAGGGTTTTTTTTCATAATTACTAAAAGTTGAGTAGAATAACACTTGCATTTCTGGATTTCATGAATCTCAATGTTTTAGCCCCATGGCTCACTTTAAACAAATTAAATCTAGCTTAGATTTGAGGGTCAACTCTTAGTCTGAAAAGACGTAAAAGTTTGTTCAGCTCAAATAAGACTGGTTGGCTCAAAGAAATACTTAGGTGATATATTTATATCACAAAATGTCTTCACCTAATAGTAAAGGCCATTGATATAATTACATTATGAATTATTCATTAAAATTAAATTATATTTTATTTTTTTAAAATTATTTTATTGTTGTGCAATTACAGTTGTCTGCATCCTCTCCCTTCCCCTCCCCCCAGCCCCTCCAAACCCACCTCCCTCCCCTGCCTTCATCCTCCCCCTTGGTTCTGTCCATGTGTCCTCTATAGTAGTTCCTGAAAACCCTTCTCCCCATAGTCCCCTCCCCCTTACCCTTTGGCTATTGTTAGATTGTTCTTTTTTTTAATTTTAATTTTTTTTTATTTTTAGACAGATGGAAAGGGAGGGAGAAAGAGAGGGAGAGAAACATCAATGTGTGGTTGCCTCTCATGTGGCCCCCACTGGGGACCTGGCCTGCAACTCAGGCATGTGCCCTGACTGGGAATCGAACCAGTGACCCTTTGGTTCACAGCCCATACTTAATCCACTGAGCTACACCAGCCAGGGCTGTTAGATTGTTCTTAATTTCAATGTCTCTGGTTATGTTTTTCTTGCTTTTTTTCTTTTGTTGATTATGTTGCAGTTAAAGGTGAGATCATATGGTATCTGTCCCTCACTGCCTGGCTTATTTCACTTAGCATAATGCTCTCCAGTTCCATCCATGCTGTTGCAAAGGGTATAAGCCCCACTGCACTGTTGGTGGGAATGCAGACTGGTGCAGCCACTGTGGAAAACAGTTTGGAACTCCCTCAGAAAACTAAAAATGGAACTGCCTTTTGACCCAGCAATTCCACTACTGGGATTATATCCTAAGAGCCCTGAAACACCAATCCAAAAGAACCTATGCATTCCAATGCTCATAGCAGCACAATTTACAATAGCCAAGAAATTATATTTTCTAATATGGGTTTACAATTACTATGATGTGTCTGGTAAATTTTGTTGTATTTTATGGAATATTCTGGTGACTGAACACCTTAAGTAGCTTTCTCTGTAGCGGTGATCCTCAAGGTATGGTCGGTCACTCAGGAGAAGCAACAGCGTCTGCTGGGACCTTGTTAGAGGTCCAGTTCTTTCTCCAGCCCCCCGCCCCTGCTTCTCGTTCCCAGAACTACTGTGTCAGAATCTCCAAGAGTAAGGCTAAGCAATCTTTTAACAAGCTCTCCAGGTGATTCTCAGCAAGGCAAAGTTTGAGAACCCTGCTATAAATAATCATACTTTGTTACTCAGCAAGTTGGAGACGGCCATAAAATGATGGACACAGGAAAACATCTACCATTTTTTAATTACTTTTATTCAAATAATCTTGTGAGTCTGTTCAATTGAAGTTCTACAAAAAAACACTGTGTGTCAAACCAATTTAAGGATGCAGTTGAAATAGATCTTCATAAAAATGAAGCTGTATAATATCAAAGGTAGGATGACATAGCGAAATGCCATACTTTATAAATTAATTTAATTAGGTTTTTTGGAAAATGTTAAGCAAAATAGGCTAGGAACTATGATATTTTCTAAAATTATTTCATTGCCTTAACCTCATCAATCTATACTGAGTGCATTTAAATATTGACATAAAAATGACTTTAATGGTATAAACCTGTGCAGTTTAAAATAATACATGTGAAATATATATGCCATAAATGATGAAAAGATATAAAAGAAGGTTGTCCAGTGATGGTGACAAAGTTCAATTATTCTATAAAATTGTTATTTTAGGACAATAACTGGCATCAGAGTCATTTTAAAAAGCTATTGATCTCCTCCATCTTTTCTTTACCTGTCAGACATAGTTTATATTGAGTCCTTTCCTTGTCTCGAAAACAAGTATCTCACAGAATCCAATTCAATATACTGCACTAAAAGGGTGAAGCCAGTACAGTTGATTCCAACACTTAGCAGCTTTCAGCACGCTGAGAAATGAGAGCTATATACATTGGAACTCCGACCAATCCATCGGAGTTTCCTCGTGGATATATGGCACGGGCATGAATCTAAAAAGACAACAGTGAGTGTGAAGCTGTGTTGGAGGCACATCAAGAATTAATAGATGTGAGTTACTCTTGGCAGCGGGCTAATCATTTCTGAAGCGCCCTATCACATCCCAGTGTTCTGTCTGAATGTGCGTTTGTGTTCCAGTCTGTCTATAAGTAACACAGGGCCGTATGCAGGAAAATCGCAAACCATTGCCACGAAGCAGAGTTTTCAATAGTAATACAACTCTGGTTTTCCCCGCTTATCCTCTTAGTTTGCCCATTTTAAAATCATTTCTTTTGAAGCTTATGTTAAAGGAATTGAAAGACATGCCATGTTCTTCAGGGGACAGAATCCCTAGAGCATGACCCGGCTTTAGACACTCATGCAGATAAAGGGGCAGAGGCGATGCAGGGAAAACAGAAGGAGAGCCATTTTGAATCAGATAAACTTGGAATCCTTGCTCTGACATGGACTTACTCTTTTCTTTGGACAATTAAATCAACCTTTCTTAGTCTCTGTTTGTTCGTCTGTAAATTAACTTCAAATGGTTACTGGGAGAATGAATGTTTATGTTGCTTTCTTGCTTTCCTATAGCCCGCAATACCTCCCGTGGTGACTTGACCTGGTTGTCAATAAAAGCAGTTCACTTGCAAGACAGTGATCGGTGCATTTTCATTAGTCATTGTTTTCTCTGAGACAATGATTTTAATCTCTGATTCCCTTACTTTGGTGCTGTTCTTCTTTTGCAGTTTTAATAAGTCTTTGCTGTGTTCCTTCATTCTCACAGAACAGAAGCTAACTTTGAACGTCCCTTCAGTATTAAATATTTAATGGTGTTTGAATACTAACTTCTTAAGCATATATTAAATCATTCTGTAAATAAGCTAGTACCAACCATAAAGACTTCCAATAGGTACTGAAAAAAATAAGGAATTAAGTCCACTACAAGCTAAGTAAAAGTCTGCAGGAGATTTTCTGCCGGAGGAGGGGATACATTTCCATTTATTTCCCTGGAGTGAGAAACTTTTTCTGCTAATTACTAGTTAGTGTCCATAAAATGCATTGAAAATATGTAGGTCCTGTATCTAGTCCTTCTAATGAATGAAACTTTTGTGACGCCTTCGAATACTTATGATCATTTTAAACAACCTTAGAAAACTCTTTATGTTAATTGCTTCTCCTAATCATTTACTTTGCAGGGTGACTGCTTCCATTTGAAAAGAAAGATATTCATGTTCTTTGAGCACACGCCCTCTCCTTAAGTCTTCTGGTTTTGCTTTCTAGTTTTCATGTTTGACTTCAGCTCAAATATCCTTTTAACTACCAAATGTCCTCCAGCCCCTCATGTATGATGTACAAGTAACACCAGTGGGAGGCATCTTCCCTTAGTCTCTTGTTTCAAAATTAAGATTTTCTAAGTGTTGTCAAATGCTTAAGTCTCTCAAATTCCAATCCTGTATTTTTATTTTTAATCTTACACACTCTTGATTCTGGCCAGTGGCCACATTTCCTACCTCCTCTCCCTCTAGAGACACAAGGTCAATTCCTATGTGTGTGGCTTGGCCGTGCATTTTGAGTGCTGCTCTTGGAAGACGGCCGGAGTGACATAAAATGATAACTTATGCTTATATAAACTTTCCTGTGTTGAAAAAATAAATGCTTGGCACGACGTCAAATACTTGTCGGAATTTGTTAGTCCTCCGCTGTGGTTTAATATGGAATTTCTGGACAGCTTGTCTCCTTTATCTTTTTTCTGTGTGTGGAGGTCCAAACGAGCAGGTATGATTCATGTGACCTTCTAACATCGCTTTGTTGTCACGGTCCCTTGGTGCTTGAGTCTACATCTGAACTGAGCAGCAATCAATTTATCTCTGAACAGAGAAAATAGAAATGGAGCAAAGTGAAGAATGTGTTAAAGGGACGCATATGGTTCACTGTTATCTAGGTATGTCTCTTTAGAATCTAAACTATAAACACACAGTGTAGTGAGCCAAACACTAATTTATAACTAGTTCTAACTTATGGCAGGGCCTGGGATTAAAGTATCTGTTAACATTATATAGGTTCCATGATCGCTGAATTATTATTGTTTGATTTAATCCATTCATTGTTACCACAGGAATTTATTAAGGGATAAATATTAATCACATGTAAGCTTATGTTAAAAGTAATTCAACATTAGAATTTATCATAAGCCTAATTTTGGAATCTCACCCAAGTCCTATAATTTGATACTTAAAAAACTAGTGTTTTTAACTGCTCTGCAGAAAATCAAAGGGCAAAATAAATATGGATTTAGCAATACAAGAACTTATAACTAGATACACAAATATTGAGAAAATACTAGATTAGCACTCAACTGGAGCACTCAACTATAATGAAGTTTTCTTTCAAATGGGAAAGTTTGATACACCTGAATCACTGAGATTGGAGCCCAGGAGGGCGGAGGCCCGCCTTGGGTTCCGCACAGGAAGAGACTTGCTGTCATGTCCTTGGCTTTGGCTGGACTAGAGAAGGATCTCTGGGCCCTTTGAAATAGCTCTTCATTGGTGTACATCTCCTGCCCTCCCTCCTTAGCCTTCTCAGGTAGAAATGACATGCCCGTAGAGTCCTCTGTGCAGACTCCAGACACGAATGGTCTTGCTGGTCAAAAAAAAAAAATTAATCTTTAAAATTTGGATATATGCTAGCCCTTAAAATACAATTTAATTTGAAAAAAGATTGTGCATTTTGTGGTAGAGAGCAATTAAAATATTGGTTATCAATTTATGCTTGGTTTCTTGAACTTAATGACAGTAAAGCAGCTACTAATGACTGAATAATTCTTGTCAGCTGATTTGCTTGTTGGTTTTCTTTAAAATGCTGACAAATGAAACAGAGTAAACGCCCTAAGTTTTTCCCAGACATCATAGGGTTCTGACAGATTGAATAAACTTAATATTTAAGAGTGCAATAAATCTGAAGTGACCAAGTAATTAATGCCAATCTGAAAAGATATAGAGCATTATAAAACTGGTTGATGTTCATCCACTCATTCTAATTATTTGTAAACTCAGTGCACACAGAAACACAGAAAGAAAGTGGATGGACAGGAAGTGATCTGGTACCCACTCATCTTCCTCATGTCGTGAGCAGAATGACCCACTAAAGATGCCTATGCCCTAAATGCCTGGAGCCCCTCAATATATTGTCGTGGATTTCGTCCCGCAAAATCCGTGGCGGGGACAACACTGATCACGTGAATCAAACTCACCCAGAGACATGCTTTGAGAAAAGAGTCCGGAGCCAAGGGCCGGATGTAATTTCAACTCCTTAACAGTTAAGGAGCAGTTACATTTATACAGTCCTAAAATTATTTCAGCCCTTTGAAGGCAACCATGGGGCAGATGTGGCCCCTGGTGAAAATGAGTTTGACACTCTTGCCCTAAACAGTGGACCCACTCAACTCACTAAAACGTCTGACCTACAGAAGCTGTGAGGTAATGCATGTGTGTTGTGGTGTGGCACTAAATTTGTGGGCAGTTGTTACAGCAGCCAAAGGACATGAATGGCCTTGCTTCAGGGAGCAGGCATTGCCTGGAGTCACCAGAATTCAGGATAGTGCATGGCCCCTAGTATGGATTTGACGCCCTCACTGTGGTTGGCTGCCATTTGGAGGGAGAAGGACGGATAATTAACTCATACATTGCTCTTTCAACTGCCAGCAATGCCTCTGAATTCTTTGTGACAATAACCACAGAGCTAAAAATAAAATCAACTCAAAACTTTTAGTTCAGTGAGGAATAGTGCCCTGTGTTTGGGTTCATCAATCATGCCACCACTCTCCCCCCCGGCTCATCCTGAACCTGGGCTGCGAAGTGTGACTTTGATGTTCACAATATTCTATTGCCATGAAATGTGTGAGCGGAGGTGTTGCAAAATTATTTTTCAAACGCTGCCGGTTCCTGCAGATTTGACTTCCAACTCCGATCTCCTTCCAGAGTTGCTCCCTTTCCAGGACTTCTCTTGAGGACAAGTCCTTATTGATATTAGAGAATATTGGATGGATTCAGAAGGCGAAAGGAAACCAGGAAGAAAAGGTATTTCTTTAAATCCCGAACATTGGAGCCAGCTGAAGAAACAGATTTCTGACATTGATGACGCAGTAATAAAACTGTAAAATCAGAGTCATATAAAACTTGTACTGGTCTAGTTGTTTCCATCTGTCTTTTTACATTGGCTTTTGTTTTCTAAAGTTTTTTTTTTCCAAGCTATTGTATATTTGGATTGCAGAACAATTTATAAGAACACATTTTATTTTTTAATGTGCGTTATTAAAAACAATCTGAATAAAGCTCATTGTCAACTTCATTAAGGAGGATCGCTTTGTGCCCGCCACCTAGTATAAAATAAAGTAATACAAAAAAAACCAAAGGAATGTTCAATGATTTTGTTTTATTTGAATAAATAATTGAAGAAACTTTTGTGTGAATCAAGTACAGCGTTCCCTGTCAGATATCTGACAAGATATCATTCATTTGAAAAATTTTATTTTTAAAAGAGATGTGCTCTGCCTGCAACATGTACTGGAGTGTCACACGTGTGCTAAATTCTGTGCAAGACACTCCTTTGCTTGTCGGCCTGCAGCAATTTCCACTAAATCTTCCGTACCTCTTCACACATACCCCTCCCTGAATTCCATCCCTGCCCCGTGTCAGCTAGTGTGCTCATTTACAGGAAACAGTCACCTGTCCTTGTCGCTAAACAGCACCCTGAGCTGAGAATTTAAAGACCTTCAAGTAGCATATCAGAAAGGTTAATGGCAAATGAAATGATGCATTTCAGTGGTGCTGTGGACTTCATTAAAATTTAGTATTCATTATTGGTCTTTTCTAAGATCACAGTTCCAGTGAATCATTTGATTCCGCCCTTGTAGTTTTGTTAATAATTCAAAAACTTTGTTTCAAATATCTCTTGTCAGCAGCTTCCAGCATCATGCTAATGACCCAACATCACCCAAATATCAAATAAGAGGACCTCTGATATGGGGGGGGGCGGTTATCCATCCAGAGGAACCTGTCTCCTTTCAACATGGCTTCCTGAGTGGATCAGTCTCCATTTCTGTCCCAGGGGGCTGGACCCAGCATGTTTGCTTTCATAAGACGACTTCAGTTACTTATGTAGTGTTTTAAGTGTTGGTGTCAAATTCTATAAATAACACATTATTTACAGAACATTTAAAATACAGAAAATGAAAAATGGAAAATAAAAACAATGCATTATCTCTTTGCCTGGAGAGAACTACCACTATCATCATTTTGATATATGTCTCTAGTAATTACATGTAACTAAAATCATACTGTGTATATAGATTTCCAATGTCTTTTCTTTTGCCCAACATAATGCATATTTTCTCTTTTTACTAATCTTACAAAAATGTGAACTGATTTTCATATCAATGTGTTACAATTTATTTAACCATTTCCCCCTTACTCAATTCACAGTTATTCAAATCCTGCTATTGTAAGTAACATGGAAATACTATGATTTTTGTGCATACATTTTTCTCCTAACCTTGACAGGCTGGTGGGAGTCTATACAACCTTTGCAAGCTCACGGTCCACACGGCCGATTGATTCCCAGCTCTGGGGGACAGTGTCACAGGGCTACTGCTCTATTGTGTAATTTTAACCTTCAGTGTTGCCAATTTGATAGATGAGTATTTTATTATTTTCATATGCATTACTGTGTTTTCTAGGAAAACCATATTTTGAATAGGTGATTCATTATCTTTAAAAGTGTTAATGATACTCTCTTGTTTAGCTGAGTGATTTATTTAAACGATTGTTAATCTTCTCTGTAATAAACTTTCATAGTATCACATGTCTCTCCAACACAGTACTTTTTGCACTAATACGGGTTATTCTTCACTTAGTATCTCTCATTAAACCGCCCTGTGTGCTTTAAAGTATGCAGCACGCCATTTTTGGTCACAGTTTCATGTTTTCTCTTTAACAGAACCCATAAGCAAATCATTTACAAATGCCCACGTCTATGACTGGGATGGAGCTGGAAATGTTAGTGACTGCCTTATATTTTCTTTTTCAAAGACATATCACCCTGTAAACATATTGTGACTTTTCCAGGAGTCCTGAATAGGCCTCATGCCAATAGGTTGGCCCTGAAATTGAAGCCCTCCTAGCACTTTCCTGATCCATGCAGGCCTGGTGTTGCTCCCACAGGACCATTGCCAGCTCAATGCTGGCCACTTTGCATCGTGGAAACCGGGGGCGAACCTACTATGTGATTAGGAATCTGGCTCCGGGCTGGAAAGCTAAGCAAGGAGTGCTGAGCACGTCAGCGGGTGTCAATTGGGATCCACTGAGGAACATGGAACCCCACCTGTGAATTCAAACTGAGGCTATACGGTGTGTTACAAAGCGTACAAAGGCCTAGAGACAGGGGCCCGGCCTGGGGGCCAGGAAGGGGCACAGGGAGGTGGGTTCTGAGAATGACCGGAGTTATCCGAGGGTTAGGGCAGCTTGAGCTGCTGTGGTGATGGGACGGGAACAGCGGTCCTCTCTCCCACCTTCTAGAGTTTTCTCTCTGGAGACCAATAGAGAGACAGGCTGCCAGTGGGGCTTCCGACAAAGGAGCCTGAGGATTGCAGTTTGTAAAGCTCCAGTCCCAGGTCATAGAGTAGAATAAAGAACAATTTTGGAGTTACGAAGTGAATAATCTTCACATATAGTCAGTAGTCTAAAAAGGGCAAGATGCTCAAAATACTCAACATGTCCAGATCAGTTAGAAAAGGGCCTAGGAAAGTAAACTCAGGAGGAAAAGCAGGTGCAGTTTCACTGAAGCCCAGAAAGGGGTGAGGGACTGTCCGAAGGAGCCGAGAGGCCACCGTAAGCAAGCGGAAGGAGTGACAGCTGGGTTGGGCCACAGGCAGAGTATCAGTGACATGACTAAGGGCAATTTCGCTTCAATGCTAGGAAATCAGCAAATACTGGAGCAGGTTAAAGAACAAATTGTAATGAATAATGTGAACTTTAAATTGAAGGAGTTTGGAGAGTAACAAATGTTAGTAGACTTTGATGAGGAAAGGGTGCTCTTGCAGAAATTACAAGTATGCATGAGCTCAAGAAGGCTTTTGATGTAATAATCATGGCTGGTCCTGACAGACGGTTTCCTATGTACCGGCCATCTTACAGATGAGGAAACCGAGACAGAGTTTGTCACTTGTTCGCAGGCACAAAGCACATAGGGAAAAATCAGTCTTTGAGATGAGATTAGGAGCGGTTCTTTCTATGGAGAAAAAGAACTGAGGAGAAATTGGGTCCAAAACAGATATAAGTCAAGGGGAACTTGTCATTTTCGATTCAATAATTGTCATGTCTTTGAGTGTGATACTGTTTTCACCCAGCTTCCTCACTGTGCTGTTACATGAACCGGTCCAGGCTTGGAGCATTTCATATTTTGCCAGTCGGCTGACAGAGTTTCTGATCTCACCTGCTCTAATTCGAATCACTTTCTAAGACAGTCTCCATCTGATCTTCTCCACAGAACTGTGAAAATCTGGACTCACGGGGACGCCTGTTTGCGTTGAAGCTTTGGTTCAACTCAACCACTGAGTCTGTTGACTTCCTTTAATCACCTGGGTGACATTCTGAGTTCTTTTTTCCACTGAAGATACAATTAGTTTTCTGAATGATAAGCAAAGATTATTTTTTTGTTTGGTTACTTAAAAGTCATGGTGAATCAATATAAAAAGAACACTGTTTTCTTGAGTGACCTACATCTGCTGAAATTTATTTTATAGCTACATTGACTATATTTTCAAAATTAATTTGGCACATGCAGCTAACACATAACAGTATATGGTTGTGCGTTTTTCATGTTTACATTTATACCCACATCAATAACTAAAGCAGCATAAAACTTTTACTTCCAGAATATAAAGAAGCATTGTGCAATTATTATGATGTCTATTCATATCAAAGTGCAAATTCCATATCTGAAATGTATTATTTCTTTTTTATGCCTATTCTGTTATTAAATCTAAATATTTTAATTTTATGTATTTATTTCTTGAAACTTTCTAAAACACACTTGAACTCACTTTTAACAAGAAGCTAAAAATAAAAATCAGGACACAGAAAACCTTGAAGAATGCAAATACGCTACCCCAAATGATTATTCACTTATTTTCAGAAACTGGGCTTTGGATGTGATTGTGAACACGGCTGTTGGATGATGACCATGGCAGTGACACAGCAAACAAAGCCTTCTGAGTACTGGTCCCCTCGGCCAAGTGCTGAGTCCCTGAGGGCAGGTGGACGCCTGGGTTCAAATCCCACCACCAGTCTCCATACTGGGATGGCTGAGCAAGGTATTGTATTTCTCAGTGAGTTTATGTCTTTATTTTTGAAACAGGTAAAGACAGAAATCTATCTGATAGGGCTCTTGGAGGATTAAATGGTTGAAGAATCTAAAAGCTTAGAAGGGGGCCTGGCAGAGTGGAAGTTTCAGTGGAGGCCAGTAGCATCCATACCCTGGGTAGGATACAGACATGTGGAAGGTCATTCCTGACATCAGGGAGCATGTGTACATTTTTGGGCACTGTATTATCTGACATGGCTTTTGCCATATCAACTGCGGGAAGGTAGGGATGCTTTAGTTTAGCAAAGTTCTGTCTTAGATTTGATCAATTTGCTGGCTCCATAGCCTGGCCTTCCTCCTGTGATAGCCTATCTCCCACTTCCCTGTGCTATCTTAAACATATCTAAGAATCACGGAGTTTCCTGGTGACCCAAATGTAGGCGGCATTTGTAGCACCGGGGTCAGGAACAAAATAACCAGACAGGTGCTTGAGAGAGAGAGACAGAGACAGAGAGAGACAGAGAGGGAGGTGGTTCGGCTTCATTTAATTTACTAAATCATCAAGTGCCTTCCTGCTAAAGATTAGTTTGTTTGCTCTTGTAATTTTCACTTATTAGTGTGAAGAGTATGTCATTAGTGGAAAGGATGATTTATGATGATAATAGGCAGAGCAATTAATATGCATACATAGTAAAAGTAAATATTTGAGGCATTCTTACTATCTCAATCAACCTAAAGGAAACAAACCGTAAGAGTCCTTCAATCAGCTTCATCAGTGACTCCGATTATCGGCAACAACAATACCCAGGTACTCACTTTAGAATTTGGGGAAATATTAAGTCTAAACATTACTAAATGGGTTAGAGAGGGATTTTTCTATTTCCTAATCTGTCTCATTTCTTATCATAAGAAATGGCAAATGGAAGAAGGTTGCTACTCCCCTGCATTCTTTCAAAGGCTTTTACAAATTAAGAAAGAAGAAAGAATGGAAAAGCCGTTGTGAATTGAAACGTTTAGCTCAGCTATTTAAAACCTTTTGTGTTGAGTTGCAGATTATCCTGCTGGCTGGGACCCGGGAGAAGTGAGTTTCTCTTTTGTTCAGCAGCTCTTCCTCTTTCTGATGCCAGATTTAAGGAATGTGAAAATGCCCCCTGAGAAATTAGCACGAGTTGGAGGGAAGACTTTCCCTGAGAATTTAGGATGGTTGAAGGAAAGATATCCCCGTTATTTCAACACTAATGTTTTCTTCCTCTCTTTGGTCACGCCTTTTCTTCAAGCCCTCCGATGGAACTCTCTGCGCGGTGGACACAGCACATGCCGTCCAGCGCCCCCTTCAGGAACCAAGATGCGTTTCCCCATCTTCTGATAGGGCCGCTGGGTGTGCAGTCGTGGGTTCTACCGCTGAAGATACAGTTGGTATTCCTGTTGTACGTGCTGCTATTCTGAGTGTCCACAAAGTCCAGAGTCAATTCCGAACAGGAAGAGATGCGCGTAGGACACATGAATTATTACTTCACCTGTCTTCCCATCTCCTGACAGGTGGTCCAAAAGCAGCAATAGAGCATTCCCGGAGGAGATAAGAAAATCGCTGCCTTAAGAACACAAAATTTACAGGCGAGGTAAACGTGGGTCAAGCTCCGTCTTATTTTCCTCTCTGCTACAGGCGCCCAGTAGGACATTCAACTCAGAGCTGGTGTGTTTACCAGACCCTGCTCCCCAAGTCACCCCTGCTCTAACCCCGCCTCTTCGTCACGGGAGACTGGTTTAACCCCTGCTCTGCACAGCCTTTCTGCTGAGAGTTTTTGCCTTCTTCCCTGCCTGGTTTCAGAATTCAGTAACTATTTGTAGGGGAACGGATTTTATCTTTGAGAGACCCCCAAAGTCCAATATGTTCTCTCTTGAAACTTTCAATGATCACACAAAGCTTTGCTGCTTTCCCGTCCTTAGTCACCGCTACCTGTTCTGGCAAAGCTATTTCTAGTGTCTTTCTTCCGGCAAGGATACATCCTTTGCCCTAAAGGAAGAGCTACTTGAGAAAGTTAGCTTGCCTCTGAGGCACTTTCCTCTTCAGAATCTTAACACCTTATTCTTTGCTTCTGTAGCCGTGGTTTAAATATGCTTTGTACCATTTTCAACATTTATGATTTTTCCTAGTGAGACTGTTGGTTTGCCACCGCCCGAAGTCAGGAGTTCTGCTTTGCCCAATGTTGATCTCTGTGTGTGTGTGTGGACGTGTGCTACAATTGGGCCTGGTACCAGCATGGTGACTTCTATCGGGTTCAAGTTTGAACACAGTGGGCCACCCATGTGGGCTAAAACCTGGGTGGGGGGCTCACTGCGTGCCAGAGCCAAAAAAGTGAATACATGAAGCTCTTTGGAAGGCTCCCTCCCACCAAACTGTGACCATGTGTGCCAAGAGCCACATGAGGACACTGACTCTGGGTACAGAGGAGGGCAGGGCCGGAGCATTGGCTAGCTGGGCTCAGCACCATGGCTCTGAAGGTGAGCAAGTTGCAGAGTATGAAATCGATTCCTCGGAGAGTCCCTGTGACTGGTCACTACCCGCAGTCAAGACCACACTGTACTCATTGCTCACTCACTAGTTTTGTTTTGAGCCTTTTAATCTCCACATTGCTAGAAAAATGTTTATGTCTAAAACTGTGCCTCAATTTTTTTCTTAGGAAATCATACCGACGTTCTAGAAAATTAGAGCTGAATCATAAAGGTCAAAGCTCTATATCTCTTTTATGAATATAATGAAACTCAGGACAAAGAATATGAATTTTTTTACTAAATATCATATGTCATTCAGGGTAGGATCGGTGCTGCAACCAAGCTTTCTGCCTCCTGGGCTAGGAACTTTGCTTTGTACCCAGGATTCCTTCCATGTAGTGTGTGACATGTAGCCTCACCGTGGTTAATCTGTAAGTACCTACTTTCCCCCTTGGTTTAAATCCAAGCCCTGATTGTTGCCCGTACTCAGTGTGCCTCCTTCTGTTTGCCTCCTATTCACTTATTTAAAATAAACTATTATATTCGATTCTCAGTTGGGGCACATGCCTGGGTTGCGTGCCAGGTCCCTGGTGGGGGCCACGTGAGGGGCAACCACACATGGATGTTTCTCTCCCTCTCTTCTTCCCTTCCCTTCTGTCTAAAAATAAATAAATAAAATCTTAATAACATAAAATAAAATAAACGATTATAGTTTCTATTAAAGTATCTCACTGAAAGAGAACATAATGCTCAAGGTAGATTGTGGGAACCCCCACGAAAGAATATTTCCAGAAAAAAATTGACAAACTCTGCGCAGACTTTCTAATGTGTAAGTGCACAGAAAAATGCCACCGTAATAGAAAACAAAACAAAACAAAATGATTGCAGCCACAGCCCTGTTTACAGTCTGTCCCGAGCTGCAACATCATATTACACAGAGCTGGTACTCAACCAGCTTCTTCTTTTGTTCTCTTCCCTTTCCCCCCTCTGAAAACAGGCACATGCACATTCACAGCACAACATCCTGTTGAGCTTTGCATTGGCTAAAATGTAGGGGAGACGCTACTACTTAATGAGAAAATAAAGTCGATCGCAGTGCACGACTTCCACCAAAGCGATATTCTCCTAGATTTGCCCAAATTCCTTTCTGTGAGCTTAGAAGCTGCTATAACACCGTAATCTAAACCCAGGCAGAGAAACTATTATGGGGTAAGACTAGGTACCTTTGCTATGTAAATGACCCTTGACTGCCTTAGGCTGCACTTATTGGGTCATGGTACTTATGTACTAAGACTCATTCCAAGAAAAATAAACTAAAGTGGGGAAAACAAAGTGATACAGCCTGAATCACTGATCAGACCATTAGAATAAAGTTAGGTTGGGCTAAAAGAAATCAAGCTGAAAGATAACTGAATTGTCCTTTTCATGATTCTTGACCTCGATTCCATGCTACACTCATGTGACTTTTTACATTAAACTGCTTACTATGAAGTGAATGATTTCTGAAATACTGATAAATGAGTGTAGGAATGAGAAATACTTTGCTGCTATAGATTGGATAAATACATATAGGTTATATAGAAAATCGCATTAATGACATTCGCAACCACCAAGGCATTTCTTTCCTTGGTATTAAAGCCAGAGATACCATTTTCTCATCGTCCCTGCAAAAAGCAGAGTGAGTGCTAAAACTTAAAAGCTGGAAATACTATAACAGTGCTTTCTGTTTATGTCTTTTTGTTCATAATTCTGAAAATGCTTTAATCATCTGCTACTTGGGCAAAACCAGTTTCACAGCACTGTTTAATCTTCATTACTTCTGTTTTAATTTAAGATCTGATTTGCATTCATTGTGTCAATGTTTGCTTTTGCTTAGTTGCTGAACTCCACAGGCATAAGGCCAAATGTAATAATATTCAAACTGATATACCCCTAAAAACTCACCACACTGTGTGCAAATGATAATCAAAGATCCTTATTAGAAAAACAGGTTTTCCAGATTTGCAATGAGCACAAAAGTTATGTAAAAATCTGCATTTCACTAGTTTTCATCCAGAGACTTTGACTTAAACCATGTAATGGTTTGGGACCATCATAACATCTGAGGCACTTTATTGGCATATAAAAGCTAGACTTCATCACTTAGATTCTGACCTAGGTTCTGGTAGGTTGAAAAAGTCTAGAAGGACCCAGCAAGGCAAAATTATACACACACACACACACACCTGGTATGACATGTGTAAAACGTGTGTGTGCTTTGGATTCGGATAGACCAAGTGTCAGCAGAATTTTAGCCACATCCCACTTCTAGAGACTAAAACTATGACTGCTTTCCCTTCCTATATTTGGCGTGGTGCTCTGCATTGTCACTGAGTTCTAGATAATTTCGCGATTGTGCTATGTAAGTATAAAGTAGCTATATACTTTGACAGAATACCAAAGATATTAAAAACCGCACCTGAAGTCTCATAACAGAACATCTTGACCCCAATCTACGCGTGTGACAATTAATTATCTGTAAAACTGGCTAACTGAGCTTAAGATGCAGCTGACATCCTTGAGTAACCAATTCCAACTGGAGCTGTACCCTCTGAATATCTGACAGTATACCGGCGGCAACTCGTTCAGATAGGTGTTAAAATTTCTCTTTGAGACACAAGGATAATGAGACGCAGAAAGGTTTTACTTTCAAATTCACACTTTCAAACGTGGTTTTGAACAGTTACTAACGTCGGGTCTGTCTGAAATCAAAGCACCTAGTCTTTCCACCACACTCTGCTAATCAATGTTGGAATAGCATGCCCCCGTGCGCCCTGTGCAGTGATTCTGGCCGACAGTGCTTTATGTTCACTTCACTGTATCCGCGTGCTGTAGATACGTTTTCTCTAAGAAGGAGAAAGGGCTAGTGTGTACTGAGCACCTGTATATCCAATGTCTAAGCTGGTGTATTTATCAAAGCTGGATATACAGATATCTATATATTATACCGAAGTGAATATTGACTGTATGATGTTCATGCCTCATGTTTTTTTTTTCCCTCTAATGATTTTCTTTGCATATTTCATTTACTCAAAATGTATTTGATTCCTGATGTTGAGTTGGTGAAGAAGGTTTAAAACGGGTAAGAAGCCACGCTTGATCCTAAGCAACAACAGTGTAGTGGAGAAATACATTTATAAATAATTACTACAGAAAGTGGCCCCTCTTCTCTTTCTTATGTTTCACATTTATGTCTTTTTTCCTCCTGACATATTGTCCTTATAATAAAGGAAGGTTGAAAGAATTTTAAGGAAATAAATGGTTTTCAACTCTCTCATACAATCTGATCAGCCCATCTATATAAAAGCCATATGAAACAATATATTACTTTACAAACAAAACATATAATGTATACTCTTTGATATATTACTTTTCTCAAATAATTCTCATGACAACTGGTTCCTTTAGATGTTGTTTGGCATTTTTTTAACCCAGCAAAAACTCTGAAATATTAATTCCAATTCTTTAAAACAAAACTATCAATTTTCCGTGCCTCCTTTTACCAACACTGTGGATCGTGTTAGTTTTATGAAGCACATAGTCTGATGAGAGACAGTCCTCCAAAGTATTCATTGATGAAGAGTCAGCATGGACTGAGTTTGGTTCCCAAAGGTACTTAGGTCAAGAAATATAGAATCAGAGGCCTTTTACCAAAACAGGAAGATCAGACTCAAGAGAAAGTATAAGCTATTAGATTTGCCTCCAACTGCTTTTACATAACCTGGATCTTTGAACCTCTCCTAAGTTCATCATGGATAGAACGTATTGAGTAATCAAACAGAGAGGGGACAGTGAGTGATGTCACGGGGGATTTTACGTCTGTCGCCCCCAGAGGTCCCTGGTCCTCAAGCTGGCAGATCACAATGGGCTTGGAGCATCTGCTGGCTTCTAGCAGACAGCAGGTGGCTGCGTGAGAGGCTGCTTCCAGCCGGGGACCAGCTCTTCCATTACAGTTCCAGGGTGGCAGTATGGCTGAGGTGGCAGAAAAGAAGAGGCAGAGATTTATGACATAATGATTTATTCATAGGGTTAACAAAGCCCTATTAAGACAGATGTTTTAAGTTGTCAACTTTTCTGAGAAAAGCTAAGTTAAGAACTTTCTGGAAGGTAGACTAAGCAAGAAAGCAAAAACAAAGGAAGACTTGTGTGGTTTCTTTAGAGACTAGCTTACTTTTTCTAACAGTTCTAGCAAAGATAAGCTTCAAACATGTTCTTTGGCAATCCTCTTTAAACCCATCTCTCTCGGCCTTGATGAATTTTCACAGAAGACAATGAAAACAGAATTAAATATTTAATTCCTGTCAACTTCATTTTATTGGAAAGATAAGCAAAACAGTGATTGCATGATGGCCTCGGGTATTTTCCATATCTTCCTTCACAAGGCCTCAGCTTGGAATAAAACACACACACACACACACACACACACAAACACACATACACACACAAAAAACCTAAAACTGAAAAAAAAATCCCTCCCCTCTTCCAGAAGAGTCTCTGTTCATTTCATTCATTGAGTTGGGTTGATTGACATTTCCTATTACGGGATAGAGCTGAGGTCATAAAGGGACAAATAATTACAGAACTTAACTCAAATCAGCAAATATTTATTTAGCATCCCCTGTGTAAGGAGAACTAAGTCTAGAGTTACTCTGTCAGTTAACCTAAAGACACTATGCATTTTTCCGCCATTCTCTTGTCTTTTGCCTTAGGCAAGACGAATGACGATGGGAGGCTCTTTTTTCAGTGAAATAATTGTCTGGTGTGCTGTTCCAGCAGTCAGGACAAAAGCTGATGGTTCACGGCTCGTCCAGCATCTGAAGGTGACATGGGTAGGGGTCAGGGTAGACCTGACATGACCCCTGATGTGAGTCGGGGCACTGAGATTTTTCCTAGAAAAGCCCTAAGTTATTGCAGGTGCGAATTCTTCCCTTTTCCGGGGATTATACAGGACAATTTTCCGCACTAATTAATTGCTTTGGCAAATTACTCTAAAGCTAAAAATCAAATAGATTTTCAGAGTTAACCTGCACGCTGGAGTTTTAGGTAAATTTTAATTTCACCCTTTAAGCTCTTGTACCCACTAAACACACACACACACACACACACACACACAAATGTTGACATAAGATCAATCTATAGCTTGGGGAGTGGGGCTTATGACAGCAGTGCAGAAATACCACACTAAGGGGAAGCGATTCACCACGAATGCGTTTCCTAGCGTGTGGTGTGCAGGGGGACGTTTATTGGTAATTATGTTGAATTTCCTCCTAAACCTTTTGTTCCCCGGGCGGCACCATCTTTTGCGTAAAGCATCATCAGTATGCCTTTCCCATACATCATCCCCGTGACAGCCTCAACGGTGTGCTGGGGCAACAGCTCATCAGAGCGGCGGTGCAGTGATTTATCACAGCAACCGCTGTATCAGAGGGGACCAGGGTGGCGAGGGGAGGCCTCGCAGTATCACATGGGCCGGAAGCCCGCCCCCGCGCTGGGCAGGAACGCGGTCGGGGTGCGAGAGCATCCCCAGAAACGCGGAAACCTCATTAGGGCAGACACCTGCTAATCCATACCTGTGGGCATTCGCCTGGGCGCCTGGATGCAGTTCATTGTCCAAATATTTTCAATAAGCTTTCATAAACCTTTTGTGACTATAATTCAGATGTTTTTATAAGATAATTTGTGGTTGTTCGAGGTGACATAAAATTGAGGACATTGCTTTATATTAGGGACTCTCTAGAGTTTGTCCCTATCCCGTTGTCTAGAAGGATGTGCAGCTTAAACAAAATTTAACTATTCTGGAAACCACTTTCTTATGTGAGATAGTAAGTTTGTTTGAAAGCCTAGCCAATGACTGCTAAATATTCCATCTTGATAGTTAATGCAAGGCAAAGCAGTCTACAATAAAAAAAGGAATGTTTGTAAATTCAAGTGTTAAGAAAAAAATTCATCATTTTAACATTGTTTACAAGGACAGCAACCAGGTCATGTAATTTTCAGAAAAAGTTTGGTGAAATTCTTGGAGATACTGAGTACATTTTCTGGCTCCCAGGAAATTCGGCCTTTTATTTTTATGACTTTTTGCAATGAGAAGAATAATTAAAGGGCTTTCTTGGGGATGCTGATATTATTCATTTTTAAAATAATTCCATTCGTCATATCCCTGGTCATAGTTCTGCCAGCCTGCTGTCTGACCACCTTAGCCGCACCTGAGAGGGTCCGTAGAACATTGAACTTGGTCCAGTTTGGAGGGGACAACGTCTCTGCCAAGGAGCCCTGCTTCGGGACGGACGGTGTCTCTGCCAATGAGCCTCGCTTTGGGGAAACTCCTGCCCTGGTTCCGATGTGAACTCCTGTCCTGCTTCCTGAAGGTGCTGTTCAGTTAGAAATGCCTCTTGGCAAACCTCCCGATACAGTGTCGTCAAGGTCTTATCAACCCTCCGTCCCACTTGGGTGAGGAACATTTCCCAGGTTAACTCTTAAGTTAACTCTTCTCCACACAGCGGGAAGCTGTCATCCCCAACTTTACTCAGCAGTAAAAAAAGAAAAAAAAAAGAGGCTTTAAACCGACTAAATCCTAAACGATACATTTTTCTGCCAGTCTGTATTTTGGATATCCTCAATATGCGTTACTTTATTTTACGAGTTTAGATATATTTTCCCAATTCCTTCCTGCCCAGATTGGGCTCCCACCAAGTTTATTTTTGTGCAGTTTCAATAGCATTTATCCTTATACTTTATACAACCCATCACTGTAATTTATCTATTTATGTGTGACTTCCCCCATAGGCCTCAGGCTCCTCGAGGACAAGAATTATGTTTTATCAATTCTTGTATTCCTATGGGTAGTACATGACAAGTGCCCGATCAATACGAGTTGAAATAATTTTATTGTTGTCTACAGTGACTTAAATATATGTTATCATTCACTCAAATGCACAGGTACGTGTGTGTGTTTGTGTGTGTATATAGTCTTTCACTTTCTCCTAGTGTCTTTTCTGTGTTTGGTTGATGATATGTTCACTGAATTTAGTTCCCAAACCTTAATTGAAGGCACCTGTTTGTCAGGGTCGCTGTTATGACTCAGAGGAGAGAAAGACACAGTTTGGTAAACCTAAATTTGCAACATAATATGTTAAGCATTGCCAGAATAGCAGTAATAATAATAACAATTAATCATAGTGACTAAAAAAAAACTATTATAAATAGTAACTACTGAAATAATATGCAGGTGATGAAAAACCAGTTTGTGCTCCCTGAGCAGAACTCTGCACTGTGGAATTATATCCTCATGCTTGCTCCGAGGCAGGTGCCCTGACTGTTCCAAGTTCATATGGTGTGGGGCTAGTTTAAAGAGGACTAAGTCACTGTCAGAGCCACACGGAGGGCACGACGGAGCGGAGGCTCATGGGGAGTCTAACTGGAGCAAAGCTCTAATGCCCTCCATGGTGTTTTATTAAAAACATGTCTAGAAGCTCTGAGGTTATACAGGAGGCTCGCTCACAGACCAAGATTTCCAGTAGGGATTTCGGGAGCCGTTACCTAAGCTGCATCTTGGACATCATAGTGTGGTTACAAAGATGTTAAAGAAAAAGATCTTAAAGGGAATGATATGATCAGATTTGTGTTTGGGTTGGCTCACTCTGATGACAGGAGAATTCATTCAAGAAAAGTCAGGGCAGAGAGAGGACAAGAGAGAACCGTGGCTCTTGGATGTGGTTATATAGCAGAATGACCTGGAGGACTTACAATAGCCAACTGCTAGCAACCACCTCTCGAAATTCTGTAAGTCTGGATAGGGCTGCAGAATTTGCATTTAAAAAAAATCTGTAGTGGGGGGATTGCTGGTGCTTCTGGTCTGGGGACCACACTTTGGGAATCCCTGATCCAGATTTTCACAACAGTTTGGGACAGTCATGATGAGGACCCAAATTTAAACAGACACAATAAGGATGCAGAGGAGGAGATATTTTTTGATAAGTATTTAGACTGTAAAAATTCAATTTTCAGGAATGAAATAACTATTTGAGTTTTGGGATAAAAAGTCTGGTGTAATTCTCATATTTTTAGGTTGGGTGATGGTATTAACTGAGATGAAGAAATCAATAAGGACCACTTTTGAAAAGTTAAGAAAGATGTTACATTTTGTGATTTTTGAGATTTGACATTGTTCCCAGACCATTAACTCTCCATGAGTCTCTCATGTTTCTGCTCTTCCTATAGCCGCTCTCTCTAGGTTGCTTTTTTAAAGATATATGCTCACCAAATACAGACACAGAGTCTCTCTCTGGGCCAGCATTTCTTTGCTGTCTAGGATAATAAAGTCACAGATTCTATCTGGGCCAAGATTGAGCAGGTTTCTTTGCAGTCCTTTTTAAAAGTTGCAAGTCCTTTTAAAAGTCCTTTTTAAAAGTTGACACTCCCTCAGCTGTGACACCATCTCCTAAAGGGTATAGCATCCGCCAGGGCTACTCTGTGTCGCCTCCTTGGACTTGAAGGGCAGGGTACCAAAACAACCTGAAGTTTCTGCTACCTGGCTCATAAAGTCCTTTGTCTCTGACCCAGGAGTCTCATATCCTCTCTCAGGACCCTTGAAAATATGACAAGCTAACTTGTGAACTTGCAAGTTGGATAGCATTTTAGATCCTTCCCAGCTCTAGACAGACTTGTGTGGGACATTCTAGTGGGTGTGGCTATAAGGAAGGGATAGAAGGGTCTGATATTCAAGAAGACAGATTTTAGGAAAGCATTTGGTCATTCGTCAGTATATAAGTGAATAGGTTAATGCGATTAGAGAAAATAAGCTACAGGGAACACATAGCATTAGGTCTACAGATGGAAAAGCACAAAAATAAACTAGGAAATCCCTTTTTAGGTCCTGGGATAGAACTGGAAAGGAAAGTCCTATGGCCTTAGTTATAGATGGGAGAGGGACTTGAAAGCAGAAAATCAGGGATTATACCTTTGGAGCTAAAATCAAAGCAATGGTTTTTAAGTGAATTATGCCATTTATTTTAAAGCATTTTATATAAAAATATTTGCTTAGAGCATGACAAAAGGGTTGGCAGAAGACAGAAAATAAGAACTAAAAGGAAAGCAACCACTGACACAGGGAATGACAAAGCTACGTCTCAGACACAGAGTCACGGAAGCCAGGCACAACGTCTACTCTGCCATTCCACCACTATAAAATTCTAAAAATGGGCCCTGGCTGATGTAGCTCAGTGGATTGAGCACGGGCTGGGAACCAAAGGGTCCCGGTTCGATTCCCAGTCAGGGCACATGCCTGGGTTGCGGGCCAGGTCCCCAGTGAGGGCCACATGAGAAACAACACATTGATGTTTCTTTCCTTCTCTTTCTCCCTCCCTTCCCCTCTCTCTGAAAATAAATAAAATAAAATCTTTTTTTAAGAAATGGCAAAAGTGTAGAGGTACAAAGTTGACTGTCATTACTGGAGTCGAGGCAGGGTATGGAATAAGGGTACAACAAAAGTTTTTTAGGTGATGGAAATATTCTGTACCATGATTGTGCTGGTTAGACTACTGTATCTATTTGTCCAAATTAAATTGGCACCTAAAATTTATTTTATGTGAATTATACCTTAATAATACTGATTTTAAAGTAATATTTTCAGCATTATATATGCATACATTAAATGTCTTCTTTTTGAATTGTATTAAAATATCAAATCTTAAGAACTCGACAAAAGTATAATTTTATTTTGTGTTATTAAAATATGCTTCTTTTTGATATTCTATCATCTGCTAACACTTTCATACACATATTGAATTTATGATGTTGGGATTATTTAGATGAACTCATCACATGTCCTTAGATTTTGCTTCTCAGTATGTTATCTGAGTTATGAGATTTTTAAAACCCTTAGAATATGTCCATTTTTAGACTCTGTTTAACTACTCAAATTTTATATGCTCTTAGAGTATTGAGATCTTAAGAAGACAGAATCTTGATAATGTCCCATAAAAGAAATGAAAGTCAGTACCAGCTCCAAACACCTAAAGAATGCCCACATAAATATTTAAGTCAAGATGTTTTAGAAATACACACCTAGTTCAAAGATAACAATATATTTTTATTATAATCAGAAAACCTGAGTTTTAGCCCTATTGTCAAACTAGATTTTTTCTTGTTTCAGTCATTTAACAAGTCTGCCTCAGTTTATCTTTAAACTGGTTGTAATTCAAATATAGTTCATGCAAGGCTGTGTTCAGCAAGTTCAAAAGTGTTTGGAAAAGTAGTAATAATGACCATATTTTGATAAAAAATTTGAGAATTGAAAGTAGTGAATAATCAGAATTTTAGGGCAGTTTAATGAAACTGCCTCTCTCTACTCAAAATTATTGACTTCTCCAAATTGTCTTTTGCAAAGCACTAATTTATTTATCTGTTCATTGAAAAAAAAATTATCTAGTTCCTCTTTGAGTTCCGTCACTTGCTGGGCCAGGGGCTGGGACACCACGTTGAGTGGGACACATCTAATTCCAGTTCCACATTGTTTGCAGTCCAGTGACAGGTAGACACCAATCCTCTCAGCCTTCTGTTAAATGGATTGAAAAAGAGGCTTGTAATGGACTCATACTCTCTCTAAGGGGCTCTCAGAACGGTGAGACACAGATGCCAACAACTAAATCTGAAATTCAGACAAGATAGAAATCCAGGCAAAATATAAATTCCTTAATAATTTAGAGTCAACTTCATATCACATGAAATTTTTCTTTAAATCTACCAGAAAAGCTCTTTATAACATGTAGTTCATTAAAAAAGTGGCTTTGGTCAGCTAACTACTTTCACTAATTATGTCAGTAAACCTCTGTTAAGAATTATTGTAATTCAGTACTGTACAAGGAAATAAAACTGAAAATAAAAATGATAGATTGTATTATTTCAATGGAGTAAAGTCTAGCAGCAAACGGATCGGTAAATGGACATTGACAATATGAGATCATAATATGTGAGCATAGGTCAGACTCAGTTGAATGGAGGTGGGTGGACATGTAAGCAAGTTCAAGAGCCTTTTCAAAAGAAGTGACCTATGAATTCGTCCCAGCAGGCAATGTTCAAATTGGTAAAGAAGGGAAAGAGTTCTCAGAACATGTAAGTCTTTAAACAATTTAGTCCCCAAGGTTTAAAGTCAGTGTTAGATTTCTATCTCAATAAAACTTATCATCACATTCATGACTGTAGTTTGTGTGTGTGTGTGTGTGTGTGTGTGTGTGTGTGTGTGTGTGTGAGAGAGAGAGAGAGAGAGAGAGAGAGAGAGAGAGAGAGAGAACGATAACTTGGCACTTTTCAACTAAGTATGAAGTGTACAATAATGGAAACTTAATTTTCTAATTACATTTACACACTATTTAAGTCACTTCTTGATAGAATGTTCAGAGTTATTTCCCTGTTAGGAAATCCTGATCTATTTTAAGACGAAGACTGCTGCACCAAGTAGAAAACTAAACACTGGAAATAAACACCTTCGTAAGCAAAGACAAAATTCTCAAACGCTCTCCACCTCCATGTCTTCTCTCTGCTCCTGGTTCTCCATCTCCACTTCTCCTCATTGGCCACAATAAGCACAAAGTCCAGGAAGAGTGTCTCCCCCCCATCAAAAGGGCCTTCACTTACCCTTTCTGTAACATTTCATTTAACTCTTCCATCAGGTAATGTCTGAAAGACGTGTGTGAGTCTCCATACAACTGATAAACATTTTGTGGAAAGACATAATCTCTTCTTTGCCTTTACAATCCCATTATTTAGTAGATGATATAGCAGCATCCCACCAAATATTGTGAAATGAATATTTTGCAGCGTATATATTTGTAATTAGATAACTAGCAACACAACGAGGTGGGTTCTACCTTTGCCTGTTCTAGTAGATGAGGAAACCGAGGCTTCCAGGGATGAGTTCTCTGGTCAGTAATTGCGAGATCCTGAATTCTAATCCCTTCATGATCTGTCCATAGACATTAAACCCCTGTGTGATTCTGCCCTGCTTGGTGGATGTGCTGAGGGGACAGAATAGATAGCTGTTCCCCAAAACACAGTACTTGCAGCAACATCTGTCTTCAAAATGGAGAATAAACTCCCAAACGAAGCAAACTTGATAGAAACCACGAGAGAAATGATCATTTGTGGAGTCAGAAAAACAAGGGTGGGAGATGCTTGAAACCACCTTGGAACAATTAACCTGCTCTTGTCCCATGCCACAATTTCAGAGACAAT
>PVJI01006616.1:0-84924 GCA_004026765.1 Micronycteris hirsuta | reverse complement strand
AAGACATATTGTGGGACTTCTGGCAAGTTGGAGGCATAGGTAGACACACTGTGCCTCCTCACACAACCAAAAGAGGAAAAACAGCAATTTAAATAAACAAAAACAGCCATATCTGAAAGAAAATCGAACTGAGAGGAAGTCTGACAACCAAGGAGTTAAAGAAGACACATTCATCAGACTGGTAAGCAGGGCGGAGCCCAGCGGGAAGTGCATGGTGAGCAGGGCGGAGAAGGCGCAGCAAGCCACGTGCCCGACCGAAACGCAGCCAGCACCCGGCCCACCAGGACCCAGTGGGGCCAAGGTTGGTGGACCGGGCGGGTCCTCATTTGCGTGCAGATAAACCGGGAGAAAAAGCAGGGAGAGGAGCAGACTGAGCAGCAACCTACCAACTCAGGGAAATAAGACCTTAAACCACCAATTGAGGGCATCTGTGGGGGCTGAGGCAGTGGCAGGAGGAACTCGGGCCTCACAAGAGAGTTTGTTGGGGAGACCCACAGGGACCTGGAACTGTGCAGACCCGCCCACTCAACCTGGAGCCAGCGCAGGGGGGCCCAACTCTCTTGGGGGTAGCAGTGCAGAGAGCAGAGCAAGCACCACTGTTCTCTCAAGACCCGCCTTCACAAGCTTCGTCACAACACAACAGCATGAGTTGACCCACCCTGGTGAACACCTAAGGCCCCGCCCCTTAAAGTAACTGGCACACCGAGAAAAAAAATGGCCCAAATGAAAGAACACATCAAAGCTCCAGAAAAAATACAACTAAGTGATGAAGAGATAACCAATCTATCAGATGCACAGTTCAAAGCACTGGTAATCAGGATGCTCACAGAATTCAACGAAAAATTGTCGCAATTACTTGAACAAATGAAGGATAATATAAAGGACATGAGGGGAAATCTGCAGGGAACCAATAGGGATGAGAAGGAAACTGGGACTCAAATCAACGGAGTGGACCAGAAGGAAGAAAAAAACATCCAACCAGAAAAGAATGAAGAAACAAAATTCAAAAAACTGAGGAGAGGCTTAGGAACCTCCAGGACATCTTTAAACATCCCAACATCCGAGTCATATGGGTGCCAGAAGGAGAAGAGGAAGACCAAGGGATTGAAAGCTTATTTGAACAAATAATGAAGGAGAACTTCCCCAAGCTGGTGAAGGAAATAGATTTTCAGGAAGTCCAGGAAACTCAAAGAGTCCCAAAGAAGTTGGACCCAAAGAGGAACACACCAAGACACATCATAATTACATTAGCCAAGACTAAAAATAAGGAGAGAGTCTTAGAAGCAGCAAGAGAAAAGGAGACAGTTACCTACAAAGGAATTCCCATAAGACTGTCAGCTGATTTCTCAAAAGAGACTTTGCAGGCAAGAAGGGGTTAGAGAGAAGTATTCCAAGTCATGGAAGGCAAGGACCTGCACCCGAGATTACTCTATCCAGCTAAACTCTCATTTAGAATGGAAGGGCAGATAAAGTGCTTCTCAGGTAAGGTCAAGTTCAAGGAGTTCATCATCGCCCAGCCTTTATTATATGAAATGTTATAGGGATTTATATAAGGCATGGAGTGATATCACCAGGGGAGTGGTAGGGAGAGAGAGGGGGAAAAGGTGCAGAGAATAAGTAACATAAATGGTAGGTAGAAAACAGACAGGGGGAGGTTAAGAATAGTATAGGAAATGTAGAAGCCAAAGAACTTATGTGTATGACCTATGGACAAAAACTAAAGGGCGGGGAATGGGGGGAGGTGGAGGGGAAGAAAAGGGGGGAAATGGGACAACTGTAATAGCATAATCAATAAAATATATTTAAAGAAAAACAAAAAAATAAATAAATAAAAATCCAGCCATTTGGCAAGGTGACTTCTTTAGAATAAATTAAAAAATGCCACTTTTGCCCTGGCTGGTGTAGCTCAGTGGATTGAGCGCGGGCTGGGAACCAGAGGGTCCCGGTTCGATTCCCCGTAAGGGCACATGCCTGGGTTGCGGGCCAGGTCCCCGTGAGGGCCATGTGAGAGGCAACCATACATTGCTGTTTCTCTCTCTCTCTGTCTCCCTCCCTTCCCCTCTCTCTAAAATAAATAAATAAAATCTTAAAAAAAAAAAAGAAAAAATCTGTAAAATTAAAAAAAAAAAATGCCACTTTTATGAGAGTAGATGTCCAATCATGAAGAACCACCAGAACAATGACCAGAACCACCAAGCCACAGGAAAAGGTGCAAACTAGTTGGAGAACACTTACTGATTCCTAACTGGGTGTGGCTGAAAGCTGCAACCGCCAGCCCTGGCAGAAGGTCTTCTTTGAAGGCAGAGTGAATGGTGAACATTTTTGGCATTCACTAGCAAAATACAAAGGAAGAGAGAAAAGTAAGTATCTCCTGGGGTTAATTATAGTAAAAATATCATCCAGTCTCCAGCTCTTGAAAATGTTCTTGGGAACCCACCCACTGCTTCCTTTTCCTTCTCCTTTCAGAGGAGGTAAAAGCAGCCAATCAGAAGCAGATACGGGTGCCATCCACCTTGCCACTCTTCCCTCATAGGCTGGCTAGAGAAAGTGAAAAAGGAGATAAATGCCACGCCCCTCCTACCTTTGCAGACAGGGTTAATACTGATAATTATTTGGTCACTAGTGAGTCTGCCATAGTAATTGCTACTTCCTCTTTCCTTCTCATATTTGCATTTCAATAGCTTTCATCCTAATACTGAAATGGCTCAAAGCTCTATTTTGCCTGACTTTGTATGGATAGCATGTACTTCCTCATAATCAGTCACTATCTGAGTCTTCCTTGAAGAATGGCTAGGTAGTGTCTGTCCTCTCCTCCCAGCAGATGTTCTAAAAACAAGCAGGCTATTTTTTATAAGCATGAGTGCTTACAATATATGCATGTAAAATATACATAGGTACATATATACTTATATGTAAGCAATCTCTTATATGTATGCAATCTGATTATATGTGCATTTTCTTACAAGCTGTTTGGTGGTCACTCAGCTTTAAATGTTTTTAGGAACAGCATATTTTCATTTTGATTGAAGATGAGAATTTAATTCTATCTGTAAAGGAACTCATAAATTAGTACATTTATATGGTAAGGCTTGATAGCTGGGAAAGTCAAAGTGTGAGCTTCACTAACAAATAGGGTTTGCCAAGTACTTTCATAATATTTGAGACACTAAATTAGACATTTGCTGCAGCCAGAAAAAAATAGCAGTATTTTCCCTTGTTGGGTGTATATTCTAACAGATGTCGCCATCTGCTACTTATCTCCTTATTTTGAACAGAATATCACAGAGACAAAATAAGTTTAAGTGAATTTGCAAAATTTCATAGTTAACTTATTCCATCCAGTGAACAAGGAAATTAGGTTTGTTTGGTTTTTTTTTTTAATTTGCTTTTATTGGAAGACATTCTTTCACTTACACTGGGATAAGAGCATATCCTCTGAAAGCAGACCATCTGAGTTTAAGTTTCACTTAGCTCTACCATTTGATGATTGTGGTAGCATCCTACTTCACTCTCAGTTTCCTTATCCACCAAGTGAAAATAATAGTCAAACTACTTTCCCGAGTTGTGGTTAAGGGTTAAATGGGTGGATGTATATACAGATTCAGATTCACAGTAAATACCATGTGATCATTAATCATTATCCATCAGCTGAGAAGCCACCTAAAAGCTATGTCTTGAAATTCCAATGTCCAAGTCTACATATTCACCATTTCTTTATATTTATATCATTTTCAATTACAAGCACAAACCTAATTTAAATGTGAGTACAGCAACATTTCCTGAAAGCCTACTGTATGTATCTTTACCTGCCCCAACACTGTTAGTTGTATCCAGTAACCAATCCCACTTTTTCCATACCAACATAATCCTTTTTATTTAGGAAATAGCAATATGCAAAAGCATTTCCCAGACTCCTATTCAGATGGAAGATTCTTGTGACACAGTGAAGCCAATGAGATCATAAGTGGAATCTTTTTATTGAGATTTCTGAGAAATCTCCTTAAAAGGAGGCAAATCACTGTCATGTAGTTTTTTGCTCATCTTCTTTTATTCTACCTGGAAAGCAAATGAAATAGCTGGAGCTCCAGCAGCCACTAAGTGATCATAGTAAAAAGCAAAGTCCAACGTTGGCTAGAAGAAAGAGTGGAAAGAGTCTGGGCCATGATTGCATATTAGACCTGCCATACAGCCTCTTCCAACTGATTTCTTTATGTTAAATAGTAAAAGATAATCCCTTATCCTATTTGATAAGTGATTTGAACTACTCTATTTGGGTTTTCTACATGCAGCAAAACTTATATCCCTAATATATCCATTGATATAAGTGGGGACCATAGTCCCCAATCACAAACAAGGTTAAGATACATCCTGTGATGACACAGCTTGGAGATGACAGCCTGGATTTGGAACTGAGGAAGTTTGGGTCTTAATTATGCACTGTATGTCTCTTTAAAAAGTACCAATGGATTATATTTGTAAAACAAAAATTAACTTTTTCTCCTATCTGTAACATTTCTTACCTTGACCCACCATTTATTCCTCTGGACAACCAACAACCATCTAATGTATTAAGTGCCAAACATAATGTGCTGGGCACTGAAGACACCACACCGAACATGCAGACAATATCCCTGCCCTCACACAGTCTACATCTGTGGGTGGATGTAGAAGAAAACATAGACGATTGCAATATTGTACACACAGATATGTGAGGAATACAAGGTACCATGTTTTCTCTCCCTCCTCCAAATTAGTTAGTAATTGTCCCGACATACAGCAAAACTTCAGCAATAGTGAACTATTTTACTTGACTCGTTTTTTAGATGATATTCCCACTAAGGGAAGGAAAACTAGCCTGGGCAACTTTCTCTTCACAATCTTGATTAGACATGGTATTCCCAAGGCTTTTTCCACATTTACTGTGCATTTACCCTTTCTTCTATTTATAATTGTTCGTACTCTTGACCTGCAAAGGTGAGGAATGTTTTCCTAGCTCCCATACATAATATTGAAAGGGCTGTTACTTTCTTAGGTTAGTCCTACTCACATCTGTGCAAAAGCTGGGTTGCTGTCAGTGCCTAGAGGCCATCCCTTCAGACTGCTATGTTTAGAGACTTCCGCTTGCCTCTGTTTACTCCTGTCACTTCTGGATGGAGTGGCAACTGCAACAACAATGAGAACTTTCATTTTACATCTTCAGTATCAAACCTGAGCAAAGCAATTCCCTTCTCTGGATCAGAAATCCTGAGCTTCTCTTCTGACCCCACCTCAGGCTTCCTCTGTGATTCACATTCCTAATGTGTAAAGCTTTCCTTTGGTTAGTCCCCTCAGGGGAAATCAAGTAGAAATGACTGGTCTCTTTTGTTCTCACCCTCAATACCCTTCTCTCTGAATAGAGCCAGTTGGCTCATAAGATTCTGAGAAGGAAAGGCAGGATGAGATGGTTCAAAATTCTGCTATATTTTTATCTTATTGTATCTGGTTAATTGTCCACTCACCTTTTACCCGCTGAATGTGAAACATGGAAACATGATACATCCTGAGAATATTATGCTCTACTTTGATGGTTTCTACCAATGATAAGAGTCACCATGGAGACACTTAACAAACCTAAAAGGAAGAACAACATTAAAGCAAAAGAGACAGCACAAATAACAACAGCAATAAAAAAGGAAGGATATATCTTTGTTTTACTTGTCCTTAGTAGCTTAAAAGCATGGCACAGACTACATTTGTTGCATGAATAATGGCTCCCTTTATCTTCCAGCTTTGTGCATCAATGGACTTCTGTGCATGTCCCACTTCTTAACACATTATCTCTGGTCATTCCATTTGTCACTATAATTATGTGACTGAAAGGGCAATAATCTGTCTGGTAAAACAAGGACTGTTGAGTTCTCATCCTGACTAATCCAATAGATTCTCTTATGACCTAGTAGAGTTAAACAATCTCCACATTATCATCTTTAGAATGGAAGTGACAGTAATTTACCTCGTAGGATTCTATGCAAATAAGTTTTTTTTAAATTATTATAAAACACTTCATAAACAAAGGGCTTTGAAGCTGAATTATCCTTCTCAGACTTCTGCTACATTTCCAATTATAGAATGAGTCAGTTACTGATTAGTTATTACTGGAGCAGTAGTCCCTTCCCATGAAGTACAGCCACAGGGCAGAAGAGTACCAAGATGATACATGCACTGAAATATTGCGCTCACAACTTTGGATACCAAGTCATCAGATCTTCTCATTGTCTTAGAAATGACATGGGCTCTTTGCATCCAAACTGAATGTGGGTAAACTTTTTGGGTGGGAGTCAAGGATGAGAACATTGATTTATCTTTGCCATGTTGAAGGAGAATCAGCAATGAGCATGAAATGGAGGCTGCTATCTCCCAGTCTTCTCACCAATGGTCAGTGTGTGACTGTAGAAAGGTTTAGCACATGGACAGAAAATTCAGATGCAGATGGCAATGGCAAAATTGTGCTTGTCACAAGACCCTGGTTTTCTAACCTTTTTCATTTTTCCCTCTTCCCTGGTTTGTTTGTGTGTTTCTGGGTAAATTTTTGTACTCTAGTTCTTGTTCTGCTCCAGATGCTGGGCTCTTTCATTACTCCCAAAATTTTAGGATAAATTTGTATTTACAAAACCTTTATATATGGTGAGTATTTATAGTTATTAGAGGCAAAAGGTGGTAGCAGCCATTAAACTTAACCCACTGGAATCATCTCTAAAGTTTTCTATGGTTTCTGCCTTGATGTTTCCCACTTCTCCTGGGCATGGACATTTCTGATTGCTCCATTTCCTTCTCTCTTGATCTATAATCCCTTCAGATTCTCAAGAGAAAGCTTAGAGTAGGATGAAAAACTTAGGAGCATAGAAAACAATTGCCAAGCCTGTATATTCTTGCTTTGATGCTTTTCTCCACAAAACCACTAGGGGAATATATATTAGAGTCTATTCACAGGATTACTGGGAGGCTTAAATCATGTATAATATATAAAGCACTTAGAAAAATGCCTGACATTTACTAAGGACTCAGTAAATATTAGCTATTCACAGTAGCTAAAATTCTGAAAGTTTCCTATAAATGATAGTCATTGCTATTATTGGGACAATAGCCATCTCTATTCCTTTTTAGGGGGAGTCTCAATTCTTTTTATTTCATTTCTTGGGGTGACATTATTAAGATTATATAGTTTTCAAGTGTACATTTCTATGATACATGATCTGTATATTGCATTGTGCACCCACCACGCAAAGTCAAATCATCTTCCATCACCATATATTTGACCCCCTTTGCCCTTTAGTGTTCCCCCATCCCCCTTCACTCTGATTACCATCACATTATTGTCTATGTCTGAGGGGGATCCTGTCCCACAGTGCCCCACAGCATCATGGATGAAATAAGACTGCCAAGACATGATCTGCTTGGGGAGAAAAGGTTGGCTAATCTCTCAGAGGAGAAGATCCTCAAGCACCTCTTTCCCTGGGCTTTTATTGGGTTTAGTTTGCAAAGGAATACAGGGTGTATATGTAAAGCTCATCAGTCATTGTGAGGCAGTAATGATCAAGGAATAGAAAACATTCAAATAACTAGAAGAGCTTATTGTGAGTCAGAGTCAGATAGATAGAGTGATGCCAAAGGGCCATAAAACTTTGGGAAATAAACTCATTTTATACTCGAAGTCTAAACAGCTAACATAGATTAACCTAAGGGTATTCTTAGTAAAACGGGACTCACAGGACTTCATGCATTTTTTTTCAGGCCTGATTGCCTTCAGGAACTGCCTGTAATACTATAGGGCTGAGATCCCCTTATCTGGCATTTTTTCAGGCTTGAATCAGGCCAGGGAAACAAAGTAGCCAAGACAGTAGGAGACTTCCTATAGTGGAATGAGGACTCAGGCTATAACAAAGCCAAGGGGTGAAGGTCCATCAACCCTTTTCTATAGTCCCCTAAGTCCTTCCCTGATGGTCCCTTCACAACAGTGCCTGTCTTAGGTTGTCCCTCTCTTGAGGAATCTTACCCATCATTGGCTATCCGGTCATCCGCCCAGGCTACGCAGGGGGATATAAAAGAAGGGATAAGATTTTTGTCTCCTTAGAGGCTTATGTCCCTAAGGCCTTTTTACTCATCCTTAGCCATGGGGGGCTACAGGCTCTGAAACCAGGCAGGGTGGTTCCCAACATGTGTCTATGAGTTTTTGTTTATTTGGGGGGGAGGGTTGTTTGTTTATTTGTTGCTTTCAGTTTTATATTCCAAAGATGAGTGAAATCGCAAGGTTCTTAACCTTTTCTGTCTGACTTACTTTACTTATTTTACACATTTTACTAACATGATATTCTGAAGGTCCATCCATGTTGTCAAAAATGGCTTCAAAAAATTAAGAATAGAGTTACCAACTTCTCTTCTGAGTATCTACCTGAAAAATCTGAAAACATTTATTCACAAAAGTACATGCACCCTTACATTCATTGCAGCATTATTCACAGTGGCCAAGACATAGAAATAAAGTGCCCTCAATAGATGATTATATGAAGATGTGGTACATATATACAATGAAATAATACTTCATCTCTATTCTTAACCCCTCTCTGTCATAGTGCCCAAGTCTTGAGCCACTGATATTTTTATTGCATTGCCAGAAAGCTTCTTCAGAATTGTATACGGTATATCTCATTTCAGCTAAATGACCTCATAAAAGTATAAAACACATATATACACATCATTTTAGAGTAAAATGATTTCCTTGATATATTTTGCAACTCTTTATTTGGGAAATAGAAATAATAAAGGAGGAGGCTCATTAAGGGAAAAGCTCTCATATCTGAGCTCTATGTGCAGGCTGAGGAAGATAGGGTGCGTGGGGATCAGGGTGTTGTTAGATGTAGGTCTTCTTGAGAGGTGATGTTTTAGCAAAAAGTTAAAGAAACCGCTGGAAGAAAACTACTCTAGAGAAAGAGAAGAGTTGAAAAAAGCCTCTTACATGGAAAGATTCCTGGTGTGTTTGAAGGACATCAGGAAGGCCCACAGGGGCTTTCCTTGTGGCTTTCAGTGTAAAGTGAAAGGGGAAAGCAGTAGAAAAAGGGTCAGAGGGATAATAAAGGGTCAGAGTGTCTAAAGCATCAGAAACTATTATAAGTACATTGGATTCTGGATGTATTTGAAAGCAGAGCCAAAAGATTTCTTAAGTGCGGGCTGGGAACCAGACGGTCCTGGTTCGATTCCCTGTGAGGGCACATGCCTGGGTTGCAGGCCGGGCCCCCGGTGAGGGCCATGTGAGAGGCAACCATACATTGCTGTTTCTCTCCCTCTCTGTCTCTCTCCCTTCCCCTCTCTCTAAAATAAATAAATAAAATCTTTAAAAAAAAAAAGATTTCTTAATGGATTGTATCTGAGCTACTAGAGGCAAAATGAAGTTAAAGATAATTTCAAGAATTTTGACCTGAGCAAGTAAGCCTGAAGATAGAGTTGTCATCAACCAAAATGGGAAAGGCAGCGGATAGAGGACGGGATACAAGTAGTTTAGTCTTTAACATACTGATATTTATGTCTAGTAGGAAGCTGTATATATGAATCTAGAGTTCAGAAGGAAAGTCTGGACTTAGAAACCATGGGCCTGATACTAGATGACAGAATTAGTATAGATAGAAAAAAAAAAGAAGAAAATAAAGAGATGCAAAGTGCTCAGTCCTAGAGCACCCTAACATGGCAAGTTTAGAGAGGAAAAGAGTAGGGGACAGACAGAGGAGTTAACAGTGAGGTCTGAGAAAAACCAAAAGAGGGTGGTATGATGGAAACCAAGTAAAGAAATTGAATCAAGGAAAGTATATAATAACCACGTCAAATGTGCTGATGGATAAAACAAGATGAGTACTAAGAATTGGCCACCAGATTTAATTAGTAAGATGGAAATCATTGGTTACCTTGACAAGAAATTCTTTGGAGTTGCTTGGGAACACATCCTGATTGGAATGAGTTGAAGAAGAAATGAGATAGGAGAAACTGAAGATAGTCAATGTAGACAACTCTTGTCAGAAGTTTTACAGCAATGAGGATGAAAGAGAAAGGGGTAACTATTAAAAGAATGAGAACAAGAGAAGATATTATTTTAGATGGAAGGTGGTCTGGGAGATGGGATGCTCTGGTAGAGAGCAAAGAAAATAGGTAGAAGATAAAATTGCTAACTGAATGTCTGTGTAGCAAGTGGGAGAGGGATCAAGTGCACAAGAGGGTGGAATGACTTTAGATAGAGTATTGCTAAGCTAAGGGACAGGAAGAGTATAAAGATTTAGATACTGGAGAATATGATGGTGGACATTCCATGGAAGCTCTTTTTTTTTTTTGCTTCAATTGCCTTGGTGAGGAAGTTGTGAGTGACAACAGGAAAGAAGAGGTTATAGGCTTGAGGGTGGAAGAGAAATGTGAAGAAGTTGTATAGGAGAATGAACGAGCTGCTACAATTGTCTGGCAGCATGAAGTGCCCACTAGATTTTCTCCAGCAATGCTCAGCTGCATGGTTGTAGGTTCAGAGAAAGAAGGATTTACCCCAACTGTAGTTTCATGAAGTAGTACAATGAAGAGAGAGCAGGGGCAAGGGAGTCAAGAGTAAATGTGAGGGAGGTTATTATGATCACTTATGAATTACAATGGGTAAGAAGGGTAATGAAGATGTCCCAGTGAACAATTTAAAGATGGTGGAACAATTAACTGTAGGTCCCAGTGGAAGTCAAAGAATGGCTAATGTGAACTGAGAGGAGGAGGTACAGATTAGAGAGTGGGGTATAAGAAACTGAGATTATGAAAGGTTTGCATTTATTTCTAATTACAAGGTCTAGAACATAACCACGACAGGGAGAGGTTGTGCTAGGCTGGATACAAGTTCTAGAGCACGCAATGAGGTGTAAATTCAAATGTGAGAAGCAATAAGTTGAAAACTGCCACATGGTAATCATGATTTTTTTACAAGCCATTATAGACAATTTTATACTTTAACCATGTGTATGTTTTATTTTTATTAATATTTTAGGTTGAATATTATTTTCTAAAATCCTATATCTGTATTATAATTCCTGATTTTCAGGCCTACCTATTAAGTATTTTCTCTTAGATATCCCATATGTACCTTAAATTCATAACTAAGTTATTCTCTCTCACTACTGCCCTGCGGGAATCCTGTTCCTGCTTCTGCTCCTATCTTTTTGTTGTTATTGTTCAGTTGTAGTTGTCCCCATTTTTCCCCCATTGCTCTCCTATGCCCTATCCAAACCCGTTTCCCAAAGACAATCCCTACCCTATTGTCCTTGTCTGTGGGTCCTTTGTACGTGTACTTTGACTTGATCCTTCCCCGAATGGAATTTCCTCAAAAAACTAAAAATGGAACTGCCTTTTGATCCAACAATTATCCTATAGTATAATTATACTATAAGAATCATGAAACAACACCAATTCAAAAGAACCTATGCACCCCTATGTTCATAGCAGCATTATTTACAATAGCCAAATGCTGGAAATAAGCGCCCATCAGTAAATGAATGGACAAAAAATGGTGGTGCATTTCCACAATGGAATACTACACAGCAGAAAGAAAGAAAGCTCATACCTTTCGCAACAGCATGGATGGAACTGGAGAGTATTATTCTAAGTGAAATGAGCCAGGCAGTGAAAGACAAATACTATATGTCTTGTCTCACCTATAAGTGGAAACTAATCAACAACACTAACAAATGAGCAAAAAAGAACCAGCGACATGGAAATAAAGAACAAACTGACAGTGCAGCCCTAAATCAGAAGGATAAGAGATCATTTAGACACCCCACACACAATCAGATACATTGATACAAACACTGCCACACACATTCACACTTCCACACACACTAATACACACACATACCTACATCTAGTTTGTCACTAAGTAAAATTATTCAGTGTTCTGATCTCTCTAAATTATTTCCTCCTTTGCTTTCCTTCTGCCTTACTTTAGACCCGCATTATCCTAATGGCCTCTTACTGGTCTTGCCACCACCCCCCAACGTACCAGTCTGTACTTCACACTGCTGCCAGGAATACTTTTCAAAATTCAAAACATGTGCTACAAAACTACAACCTTCTCCAAAATTTATCAATCAATTACCCTCTATTGCTTTCAGAATAAAATCTAAGTCCTTAGCATGGTACACAGAGGCCTCCAGGGTTCTGGCTATTTGTCCAGCCTTACTCTCATAAATCATCTAGGTATGTCTTATGCTCCAGTCACACCAAACTTTAGGCATTTCTCCAACAGAAAAAAAATAAGCTTTTATAATGGGAAGCAGGTATATATATATAATGCAATCAATTAATTATGAAACCTACTTTGCATTTTGTATACTACTATTGATAAGTCAACCTCTTTTGGGAATTAACGGCTCATGTGTTGGGAGGCGGGGGGCTCGTATGGACAAGGCAGGGAAACACGTGCCTGCTTTGAGTGCACAGCCAGATGCTCCACCAACATCTTTCTATGGACTTCTATTCTCAGGCTCTTTTTTTTTTTTTTAAACTTCCGGCAGCTGTGATAAATGGAGTAAGCATAATCATGAAGTCAGGGCTCAGCAAGAGAAGGAACTTAGGTTGTGTGGACCAAAGAGGAAATAAGAAAATGTTTAGTCTTGATGTTGCCCATTTTAATTTTGATTTTTTATTGTTGTTTATTATAAACATACCCTTATAACAATAGAGACAGCTTCATTATTAAAATTTCTACGAGAGAGAAAAACTTTCTATCACTATCCTGAAGATCTCTAGCTATTTTTTCTACCTGTATTTTTTCACTAAAGCAGTTACAATGTAACTTTTAACAATGGGAGATTTCTTAGGCATGCAGCCAAATAGACTCTGCTTTCTCTGCCTGTCCTCCTTGACCTAACAGAAATATCACCTTTGGAAAGCCTTTTCTGATTCTTTCAGCCTAAATCCAGTGTTCTTTATCTCCGCTGCCAAATCTAGATACATTTCTCTCATTGAACTTCACACTCTATGTTACAATTATTTACTTAACACCCTCTCTCTCCTGCCTGTTTAAAGTGGGAACTCAAGAGCAGAAACCTTCCTCCATCTGTATATCACCATGGCCTTAAGTGGTGCTTCGTACATAGTACATTCACAGTACATGTTTGCTAAAATGAAATGATAGATTGTAAATTGGCTATTGGTTGATTGTACGACTGTTATTCTTATTTATTTTGAAAATTTTAAATGGCTCAGGAGCCCCTTCCTGAAAATTTTCTTGAAGGTTCCAAATGTCTACACTACAATAATTTGCTCCCAGTATTTATTACGATAATTCATGTGCAAATTAGGATATCACACTGCAAAAAGCCATTCTATTCACTTCACATTCAGGGAGCTGGACCACACTTAAACTATTATCCATCCTACCTGATAAAAAAAAATGAGCTGGCATTGTCCTCTAAGATCTGATTCTCTTGCCAAACTGGGAAGACATTTAGAAATCAATAACTCATAAAACACGCTAATAGCTTCAGATGAGCTTTTTCAGAATTGTACCATTAATGAAATTCCCTGGGTACTATGTACTCTATCCACCTTCTCCCACACACATTAAACTAAATTACCAACTGTGCGCATTTATTTATTCATTTATTTAAGATTTATACTCTACCTTCCTAAAAATAATTTTATAGGAGTGACTAGCTAGGATTATCATTAGTATCTATATTTCAGTGACCTTGTAACTCATGGGTATGTGGCAGTAGCTAATAGTAGCTTGTTTCTAATCAGTAGCTTAGTTTTATATCTGCTTTCTCTGGCTTTTGTATCAGCAATTTTTCAAGAATAGTTTATGGATCAAGAATATTGTGATATTACATAGCTTGTGTGCAGAAAGTGACTGTGTGAGTCAGTGTGTATAGAAAACAAAGAGAACTTATTTAATGCTTTTTATATAACAAAATGCTTGGCAAGTTTTTTTTTGTTTTGTTTTTGTTTTTAAATAATTACTTTATTGTTGTTCAATTACAGTTGTCTGCCTCCTCTCCCCTCCCTTCCCCCTACCCCCTCCAACCCCACCTCCCTTCCCCACCTCCCTCCTCCCCCTTGGTTCTGACCAAGTGTCCTCTCTAGTGGTTCCTGAAAACCCTTCTCCCCATTGTCTCCTCCCCCCTCCCCACTGGCTATTGTTAGACTGTTCTTAATTTCAATGTCTCCGGTTATGTTTTGTTTGCTTCCTGCTTTTGTTGATTATGAGCTGGAGAGCATTCTGATAAGTGAAGTAAGCCAGGCAGTGAGGGACAAATACCATATGATCTCACCTTTAACTGGAACATAATCAACATAATCAGCAAGTTTTTTTTTTAAGTTTAATAACTGCAGTTGAGAATTCAAGAGAAAAAATTATAGAGTGATTTTACTTTTTGAAAATCAATGGCTATGATGAACTGCACACTTGAAATGGTTGCATTATCTTGTATGTAAATTATGCCTCATTAACTTGAAAAAAAATCAATATTTACAGTGACAGAAAGTAGATTAGTGGATTCATAAGGCTGAGGAGGTAGGGATAATATGAAGGGGCATGAAGGGACTTTGGGGGTTATTGAAATGTTGTATAGCTTGATTGTGTCTAGTGATTATTTGGGTGAATATATTTGTCAAAATTTATCAAACATAATAAGGGTTTATTTATTTTTGTGTAAATTATACCTCAATAAAGTTGAACCAAAAAAAAAGTCTGAGCAAAGAAAAATTATTATTTTATTCAAGTGTCATTAAGACACTATTTTAAAGATTTATAATAAGTTAATGCTGAGTACTGTATTTTTATGGTGGTGACTTTTCTTAGCCAGATATCTCACAGACAAAAATAATGCATGCAGATCTCATTAAATGACTAACATCATAAAATTTCTTTCTCTATGAAAAAAATTATTAATGTTCCATAATGCAAGGTCACTGAGTTGATCATGTATATTAAAATGAGTATAACATTCCATATATACACCAACTTACCATTCAGTTCTGAGGCCTGTTTAAAAGAAATGCAAATAGCTGGTAAATTTGTGAATTTACAAATATAGTTCATTCTGTGTTATATTTAGATGGAGAATTTTCACTTCGAAATGGAAAAGCTATAATGGTAACATTTATCAATTAGATGATATCTGAATAAGAGGAAAGAGCTGTAAGTATGGATGGCACATTACAGTGGAGCCCTCTCGGGTGCGGCCTCCCATCCTCTTTTCAGTATCTTCTACATTTCATGAGTTTCTCCATTGTGAGTTTTGCCTTCCCATTATATAATCCAGAAAAACCAAATCCTTTTTCCCACCATCCCATGCATCTAGGATCTGCAAGCAGAAGACCTTGGTACCAACAATCAGATGCACCCGCATGAGATTTCAATTTATAACGAGAGGAAACAGCAAATGTGTTAGGCATCTATTTTCCTGGTAAAAGTGACAGCTGAGTAGCTTGCTAAAAGGTATAGAAGAAGAAGCTAATTTGAAGTTGAGTATCTGGCTTCTAGCAATCTTAGAGAAGTTGCATTCCTTGCATCTAACATCTTGGATGTGGCAGCAATGATGGTGGCAGTTTCCACATGAGGCAAGTTCTGGAGTCAGAAGCAGCCATGGTTTATTCACCCAGCCAGTGTGTGATTAATTTAGCCTGATGCCTACTTCTTCAGACCTGTCAAGGATTCTGTGAGCTATTTGATTTTCTCTTCTAAATTCTTTGGTAGCTTAAACAGTGTGGACTGAATTATGTTTGCCCCTTGGATCAGCATGCACATTTTATATAAGGCTTTGAGCAGCAAAGAGTAATCTCAGTGTCAGATGCTTTCTAGGAAATTGAGACCATGCAGAAAACACTCTATTCTAGCTTATTTCTGAGAAACTCTATTTTATTCTAGTGCCACAACAAGGAAACCATCTCACAAGCTCTTCCAGGGAGTTAACTGCCGTACTCCTAACTGGGCAGTCTTAGTGTATACGTAACTATTTAGGTTCTTTTCATTGGTAGTTTACGCCAGTACTCTGGGGCACACACTAAACCCCAGTGCTATGTGTGATGATCATACATTTTATCTTTCAGGGCTTGTCTACTTCTACTGTCTCTTTCTTTCTGAGTGATCCCATCAAGTCCCAAGGTTTTCAGTACTTTCTACACATTGATTACATCCAAATTTCTATCCAATTTGATCTCTCCTCTGAAGTCCAGACTCATATGCAACTCCCTACTTGCTACATCCATTTGTCTATTAGGTAACTAAAATTTAACCTACACATTTCTTAGATATGCCACAAAAAGCAAAAATGACAAGAGAAAAAGATAGATAAATTAGAATACACCAAAATTTAAAACACTGGGTTGCAAGTAATACCGTCATGGAAGTGAAAATACAACCTAAAGAATAGGAGCAATTATTTGCAAATTATATATCCACCAAGGGGCTTATATCTAAAATATGTAAACTCATACAACTCAATAAAAAATAGAAGAAACAATTTTAAAATGGGCTAAGGATTTGAATAGACATTTCTCCAAAGTAGATACATAAATAAAAGAATCCAGCCATAAAAGGCCACACTTTATATCATCCCTTAATAGGAAATGCCAAATTTGGAGAAATCTATACAGACAGAAAGTAGGTTAGTGATTGCCTAGAGGCAAGGTAATAGATATAGGTTTCCTTTTGAAGTGATAAAATATTCTAAATTTACATTGTGATGATGACCACACAGCTCTGTGGATATACTAAAAACTCCTTGAATTGTGCACTCTAAATGTTTTTTTATGGTATGTGAATTATATCTCAATACAGATATTGAAAAACAAAAATACTTAACAATGCTAAAACTGAACACTTAACTTCTTGTTCCCTCAAACTCAAACCTGTTTCTCTTACAATTTCCCCTTAGTTGTCCAGGACAATAGCATAAAAGTCCTTCTTGATTCTTCCTTATGCATCCCCCACATCTAATCCATCTATAAATCTGTTGTTGTTGTTGTTGTTACTTCAAACTATATGCCAGTTCTGACAACCTCACTCCTTCCAAGCTCTAGTCTCAGTCACCATCATCTGTATTCCCATATAAATGCCTTCTAAGTGGTATTTCAGCTTCTATATTTGCCTTTATGAATGTTTCCTCATGATAACTAGCTGACATTTTGAAAACTGTAGGTTAGACCATATCATTCCTGCTTAAAATTCTCTAATAAATTTCTGTTGAATTTAAATAAAATTCAATCTCTTTTCTGTAGCCCACCAGTCCCTAGTGTCTGCCTCCCTCAGAATTCACTGCATGACCTCTGAATGTTGTCTTGAATAGGCCAAATTTGTTTCAACATCATGACCTTTACACTTACTACTCCTTTTGACTCATGACTGGTCCATGTCATCACTCAAGTCTCAGCTCAAAAGTCTTCACCTGGGCTTCCTAAAATAGCACTGTCTCTCAATGACTATCCTGTTATCCTGTTTCACTTTCTTTAAAGGCTTTTTTATTTTTATTTAATTTTAGAGAGAAGGGAAGGGAGAGAGAAAGAGAGGGAGAGAAACATTGATTGGCTGCCTCTCACACACCCCCAACCAGGTACCTGGCCCACAACCCAGGCATGTGCCCTGACCAGGAATCAAACCGGTGACCCTTGGGTTCACAGGCTGGGGCTCAACCCACTGTACTATACAAGCCAAGGCCTATTTTACTTTCTTAATAACACTTCTAATTAGCTAAGATTATCTCAATTATTTCCTTTTTACTGTGGTAAGAAACATAAAACATAAAATTTATCACCTTAATCATTTTAAGTGTACAGTACAGTTTAATTACAAGCACATTGTTGTGTAACAGTTCTCTAGAACATTTTGATCTTGCAAAACTGAAATCCTGTACTCATTGAATAACAACTTCCTTTTTCCTCCTCTCCCCAGTCCCTGGAAACCACCATTCTACTTTCTGTTTCTATGAATTTGACTACTCTAGGACCTCATAAATGGGAAGTGATACATCATTTGTCTTTTTGAGATGGACTCATTTCACTTAGTATAATGCCCTCCAGGTTCATCCATGTTGCCCCTTGTTAAGGCTGAACAATATTTCATTTATTGCATACATTACATTTTATTTCTTTGTTGATCTGATTATTAGCTATTCCCCCACTGGACTGTAAGAACAATGAGCAGAGACATTGTCTACCTTGTTCATTGCAGTATCTTCTCCACTTAGAACAGTTAAAGAAAGCTCCATTGGACTTCCGGTCAAGAAGGAGGCATGCTTCACCTCATGAGCAACCACAAAAAGAATTACAACTAAATCCCAAAACAATACCCAGAACAGTCAGAAACTGAACTGTGTGTAAGTCTGACAACAAAACATTTTAAAAAGTTACATTCATCCAGACAGGTAGGAAGGGCAGAGACCAAGAGACCAGCAGAGAGGCACGGTGTGGTGTGGAGAGGCAGCGGCACTGGCAGAAGGGGCATGGGTGGTCCCACATTCATGTGTGGTGGATAAAAATCAAGAGGGATACCTTGGGAGCAAGCAATCCCAGCTCCAGGCCAGACCACACAGCCCAGGGTTCCAATGCTGGAAAGATAAGTCCCCATAACTTTGGGCTATAAAAACCAGTGGGGGTTGGGGCAGCAGAAAAAACTGCTAATTTTCAGGAAACTCTACTTAAAGGGCCCACACTGTCTTAAAACATAAGCAAACCCACCTATTCTGGGATTCAACACCAGGGCAATAGCTGGAAGGGTGCCAGATGCAAATGGGGAGTGGGTGAGGTGACTGGAAACGGGGCAAGTGCTGGGCAAACCTCCAGAAGCCAGGCAGCAGCATTTTCTCCTCCCCAAGCCCTCCCCACACACAGAGCTACAAAGCGATAATGTCGGTTGCCCCATCCTGGTAATTACCTAAGGCTCTTCCCTACACAATTTATAGGTACCTTTTCTACATAGGTCATGCTACTAAGACAGGGAGTCAAAACAGCTCTACCTAATGCACAGAAGCAATACACAGGGAGGCTGCCAAATTGAAGAGACAGAGAAACATAGCCCAAATGAAAGAACAGAACAAAAGCCTAGCAAAAGAACTAAGAAATGGAGGCAGCCAACTTATCAGATGCAGAGTTCAAAACACTGGTGATGTGGATGCTCAGAGAACTCATTGAGCAACAACATAAATGAAGAAATGAAGGTTACAGTAAGTGAAATAAAGAAAACTCTATAGGGAAACAACAGTGAGGGGAAGGAAGCCAGGATTCAAATCAATGATTTGGAACATAAGGAAGAAATAAACATTCAACCAGAAAAGAATGAAGAAACAAGAATTCAAAAAAATAAGGATAATATAAGAAGACTCTGGGATATCTCTAAATGTGCCAACATCCAAAGCATAGGGACACCAGGAGAAGAGGAAGAGCAAGAAATTAAAAACTTATTTGAAAAAATAATGAAGAAGAACTTCCCCAATCTGGCAAAGGAAACAGACATACTAGTCCAGGAAGCACAGACAGCCTCAAACAAGTTGGACCCACAGAGGATCACACCAAGACATATCATAATTAAAATGCCAAAGGTTAAGAAGGTTAAAAATAAAGAGAATCGTAAAAGTAGCAAGAGAAAAGCACAGTTACTTACAAAGGAGTACCTGTAAGACTATCAGCTGATTTCTCAAAAGAAACTTTGCAGGCAGGAAGGAGCTAGCAAGAAGTGTTCAAAGTGATGAAAAGCAAAGACCTACAACATAGATTACTCTATCCGGCAGAGCTATCATTTAGAATGGAAGGACACACAAAATGCTTACCAGACAAGGTAAAGCTAAAGGAGCTCCTCATCATCAAGCCATTATTACATGAAATGTTAAAGAGACTTATTTAAGAAAAAGAAGAAAATCAAAACTATGAACATTAAAAATGCAACAAATACACAATTATCAGTAACTGAATCTAAAACAACTAATTAAACACACAACTAGAGAATGAATATAATCATAGATATGGAGATCATTTGGAGGGTTATCAGCTGGAAGAGGGAAGGGAGAGAATGGAGGGAAAGGTGCAGGGATTAACAAGCATAATTGGTAAGTACAAAATAGACAGGGAGGTATAAAGAATAGCATAGGAAATAGAGAAGCCAAAGAACTTACATGGATGACCCGTGGACATGAACTAAGGGGCAGGATTGATGGAGGGAAAGGAGACACCAGGCAGAGGGGAGCAAATGGGGAAAAACTGGGACAACTATAATAACATAATCAATAAAATAAATCAAAAAAAGAAAGTTCCATAGAGGTGACAAGATTGGACTTGAAAATTGGAGCATATGATCAAATAAAGGAAGTGGTATTCCCCAAGAACCAAGAGCAGGAATTTTGGCAGAGATATTGGAATGAATGTGGCCTATTTGTGGCATAAAGAGATTGGTGTAATTAAATAATAATTGGAAATTAGTGGAAAATAATTTGATATAGGTATTTGAGCCAAATTCTAATGATATTGAATATCAGTCTGAATTTCCAGACTTTATCCTGCAGGCAATGAAACAATGAAAAGTTTTTAACAGGAGAACATATTAGTAAAGATCATTTACTGACTTTGAGAGTTCCAGCCAAGATGGAAGTGTAGGTAGAAACCATTCACTTCCTCACACAACCAAAAGGAGGACAACAACCAATCTAATATCAACAACCAGAAGTGCCAGAAAATTAAACTGCATGGAACTCTGACAACCAAGGAATTAAAGAAAGAGTCAATCAGAACAACCAGACCAGTAAGTCTGCAGATGGAGAGAACCCGCAGGAAGGTGGAGGACTGTGCAGAAGTGCTGGCTGAACAGGAAACTGAGACTCAGAGCTGACTGTGGACTACAGCAGTTGTTGCAGTGGGAGAAACTCCCAGTCTCACGTGAGAGTTCCTTGGAAAGTGGGCTAGAGATGAGTAGGTGAGCTACATTGTTCCCTCTCTGCCCACCCCCCAGAGGCAGCACCCAGCAGAAGGATTGCCCTGCCCCAGTGAATACCTAAGGCCCCACCCCCTTACAACTTAACAGGAGCCCTGAACAAAGAAATAGGGCCCAAATGAAAAAACAGAGCAAAACTTCAGAAAGAGCTAAGCAATGAGGAGATAGCCAACCTATCTGATGGAGAATTTAAAGCCCTGGTAATCAAAATGCTCACAGAACTGATTGAGCTTGGTCAAAAAATGAAAGATACCCAAAATGAAATAAAGCAAAATATTCAGGAAAACAACAGTGACAGGAAGGAAACCAGGACTCAAATCAATGATTTGGAACAAAAGGAAAAAATAAACACCCAACTGGAACAGAATGAAGAAACAAGAATTCAAAACAATGAAGAGCGACTTAGGAACCTCTGGGACAACTTGAAATGTTCCAATATCTGAATTCTAGGGGCGCCAAAGGAGACGAACAACAGCAAGAAACTGAAAACTTATTTGAACAAATAATGAAGGAAAAGTTCCCCAATCTGGTGAAGGAGATAGACTTTCAGGAAGTCCAGGAAACCCAGAGAGTCCCAAAGAAGTTGGACCCAAAGAGCAACACAACAAGACGCATCATCATTAAGTTACCCAAGATTAAATATAAAGAGGGAATCTTAAAAGCAGCAAGAGAAAAGGAGACAGTTACCTACAAAGGAGTGTCCATAGACTGTCAGCTGATTTCTCGAAAGAAAACTTGCAGGCGAGAAGGGGCTAAAAAGAAGTATTCAAAGTCATAAAAGGCAAGGACCTACATCCAAGATTACTCTATCCAGCAAAACTTTCATTTAGAATGGAAGGGCAGATAAAGTGCTTCCCAGATAAGGTCAAGTTAAAGGAGTTCATCATCACCAAACCATTGTTATATGAAATGTTAAAGGGACTTATCTAAGAAAAAGAAGATAAAAATATGAGCAGTAAAATGACAACAAACTCACAGCTAGCAACAAATGAACCTAAAAAAAAAAAAGAAAACAAAAACTAAGCAAACAACTAGAACAGGAACAGAATCAGAGAAATGGACATCACATGGAGGGTTTTCAGTGAGGAGGGGGAGGGGAGAAATAGGGGGGAAAGGCACAGGGAATAAGAAGCATAATTGGTAGGCATAAAATAGACAGGGAGAGGTCACAACTGGTAAAGGAAAAGAGAACTCGAAGAACTTATATGTACAACCTGTGGACATGAACTGAGGGGGAGGGAAATTCTGGAGGGTTGGGGGGTGCAGGGCAGAGTAGGGATAAAGGGAGAAAAATTGGGAAAACTGTAATAGCATAATCAATAAAATATACTTTAAAAAAGAGATCATTTACTAAGTATCTTGTATATGCTACATATTCTGGCATACATTATCTCATTTAAAACTTATAACAACTCTATTATCTTAATTTTCCTGGAAAATATTTTGAATAAACAATTAATTAGTAAAGACAGTTCAGACTACAGAATAAGAGTATTCATTTATTTATTTATTTATCCTCACACAAGGATACATTTATTGATTTTATAGGGAGAGGAAGGGGGGCAGGAGAGAGAGAGAGACATCGACCAGTGGCCTCCCATGTGCACTCCAACCAGGGATCAAACCCACAACCTAGGCATGTGCCCTGACTGGGAACCAAACCCTCAACGTTTTGCTGTATGCGACGATGCACCAACCAACTGAGCAAACTGGCTAGGGTAAAAGGATTTAAATATTTTATTTTAATATTTAAGTATTTAATTTTTCAAAGGAAAAATAATAATGTAAGGTAACAGATTGTGAACGGGGTTGGTGGGAGGGAACTATTCCAAAATTTGTAACCAGGGTGTCAGTTGATTGGGAGAGTACAAAATTTAGTTTGTAATAGAAAACAAAGTTTTAGCAGAACTCCTAAATAGAAAAGTCCTGTAGATATACCCAAAAACGGAGGCACTGAAGTATTCACAAAAGATCTAAGCTGAAGATGAGCATTTGAGTATCTTTCCTCCACAGAATGATGTAAGTTTTTAAATGAATTCATAGCTTAGAAAAATTTAAAGTTTGCCTCCTTTTCCTTTGATTACAAAAGCAAACTCTAGCTTACTTCCAGTGATTCTACAAAGTTCTCCCCAAGTGAGCTTTAACTTTAGGCTCAGTCTCTAGCATTGATTGCCTGGAGACACATACAGGGGAAGGAAGTAACAGAGCGAGATCAGGTAAACAAGGAAGAGAGAGTAGAAGAACGGTGTGGTTTAAAGTCATAGTTTTAGAAAGCCACACTCACTCTTTCAGCCCAAGTTTACTTTTAAATTTTCCAAAACCAAACAAATAAAGCAGTTGTGTTCAGGTGTACCACAAGCCAGTCTGTCATGGAGACCTTCAATAGTATTTCAAATAGTAGAACCTGAAGTCTAAAAAGTGCAATCTTTTTGTTTTTCTGATCATCATTACTTTTCTTCATGCTTTTTCATACCTGCTACCCCTGGGACTCTGTTTCATGCTTGTGTTCACATCCAGTTAAATGCTAATTATTCTTCAACACCATCTTTTGGGTTTTCTTCCCTAACTTATTATAGTATTGCATTGGGGAACTTGAGGTTTCAAGGAAGTCGTCAAAAGGCTTAACAGTGGAGATAAAAATAAAGAATAAGCTTTCTCAAATCCAGCTTCCCATTTGGTTTTTCCAAAATTAAATTTTTAGTTTTATATGAACATATTTGAATGCATAAAACTGTTCTTTACCTATTTATCATTTACCAGTGTGATGAAAGTTTGAGTGCACACACGCACACAACACAATGCACACTTCATTTAGTTGATGCCTTTTCGACTACTCCCGGTGCACCAGGCACTACACTGTTATTTCAAAAACAATCTTGTTCCTTATATTAATATGTAGTTAATCATTTTTAAATAGTCCTTATACTTTCTTCCCAAAACTAGTTTCACTACTAAAATTAAGACTAACATTATTAATCCAGCTATTATTCTTAATAGTGTTCTATTAATAAAACTTTGTTGTCTTGCTAGAGTTGGTTTCCCTTCAAAGTTTAATAATCACCTACTGTGTGCTAGGTACTGGCCTTGTGCAGGCTAATTTCAAAGTCTGAGGTATTCAGCATTTTTCCTACAAGACTTGCACATGGGCCGTATTACAAACTAGCTCTAATCTACCTTTTCAACCACCTTTTATTTCCCTACATACTCATGGCTGTCTATTCCAGCCATATATAACTATTTCCCAAATTTTTGTGCAATTAAGTCAGAAAAGCCAAGAAGCTATATTAACATTTTATATTGATCAGAGAGATTAAATTTTACTGACTTAATTATTTAAGTTAGCAGAGCAACACCTCTCCTTGAAGAATCTGTCACTTGAGGGTCTCAAGGCACTTCATAAACCTTTAGTGAGAAATATCTTCTCTCCACTTTAAATAGTGAGAAACATGGGCACACTTCATTTTAATAAAAATTTTCCAATGGAAAAAGATATTTGCTCTGACTTTAACACATTAGAATGCAATTATATTGCCCACAGTATTTCAAATTAGTATTAAATAAAACCTTGCAAATAATAAAAAAGCTTCCTTTGTAAGGTGTGAACAAAACATCATTCCCCCTTAACAGTAAACCTCAGAGGAGAACAGAAAGAAAACTTCCCCCAAAAGATTTTGTGAAGCTTTGTGGTGGTTTGTGCAAGGGCTACGAGCCAGGCAGATCTGGATTTAACTCACAGGATCAACTCTTACTAACTGTGCAACGTAAGCAAGTTATTTAACTTTTATAAGTCTCATTTGCCTCCTGCATACAATGTAGACAATAGCAGTAGTTCCCTCACAGGGTCAGTGTGAAAATTAGAGTGTAAACTGAGTCATACCATGTCTGGCACATGTTGAGCACTCAATTTAGTGTACTTATCATCATTACCATCATCGTCATCATCTCTAAGCACCTGTGAAGGTTAATTTTATGTGTCCAATTGAAGGGCCATTTTGAATGAGATTAACTTTTAAATTGGTGAACTTTGGGTAAACAGATTTGCCCTTCAATCAGGCCTTATTCAATCAGTTAAAGGCCTAAATAAAACAAAAAGACCTGTCTCCCCAAACAAGAGGAATTTTCCAGAAGTTTGCCTTTGGACTTCATCTGCACTCTTAGCTCTCCTGAGTCTCTAGCCTACTGGCTTTGGACTAGAACCAGAACATCAGCTCCCCTGGGTCTCTGCCTTCTGGGCCCCCCTGCAGATTTGGGCTCGCCAGCCTCCACATAATCATGTAAGCCAGTTCCTTATAAAAAATCTCTTTCTTTACGTATACATCCTATTGGTTCTGCTTCCCTGGAGAACCTTCACCAATATGGTACCATATACAAACTTGAGAACCTAAATAATAGATTTAATGTTATAACTTAGAATACAAGGTCCTTGAGGGCAAAGATCAGCCTGTAAGTATTGACTATGCAAAAATATCCAGTAAATTCTTAAAGAGGAACTTAATCCATCAGTATTTTTATCATAATCATGCAACTATTGTGCTATTTTTAAAAAGTTTATGTAAACTAATATCATACATTAGACGTAGCCTTAGGATTATAATATTAAAAAGGTATAGATGAAGAAGTGCTCAAGTCACTAGCTCTGCCACATGGCTGAGAGAGTATATGAGCTGCCCCAAATGTCATCCTAGGAAACAGAATGTCCCAAAGGAAATAGAAAGCTAGGGAATGGATGAATCACATTTGCTGTTGTCATGGATACTGTTCATCTTATCTGAGTGAACTTGAAACCTGAAAGCGCTGTAGAATAGAGTGGCTAGCTCTCTAATTGAGGCCTCATCTGTTGCTAAAGGACCTGGTTCAACAGAGGCATCCTTAATGTCTAATGTGCACTCAAAGTGTAGTTGGCCTTGTGCAGAATGTGCAAATTATACAAACATAGTTTTTTTTCTCCTGCCCAATTTTTCTCTACCCTGGGTGCTCATTAGACTCATCTGGAGAACTTTAAAAACTAATTTTGACAGAATCCCATCCTCAGATAGTCTGACATGGTGCAATGGGTTAACACCTCATGCATTTTTTTAATATTTTTATTTATTTACTTTTAGAGAGAGAGACAAAGAAAGGAAAGAAACTGATGTGAGAGAGAAACATTGATCAGTTGCCTCTCATATACCACAACCAAGGACAGAACCTGCAACCTAGGCATGTGCCCCAATCAGGAATCAAACCTGCAACCTTTCGCTTTATGGGACAACGCTCAAGGATGATTAGCGAAACTTGATGGATATTTTTAAAGATCCTCAGAAGGTGCTAATGTTATGCAACCAGTATTAAGAACTGTTACTCGGGGCTCGTACAGTCTAAGTAATACCGAGAAACACATGTACAATGCACACACATTAAACCCGTTCACATATTAACACTTTCATAATCTTTCTCATATTCAACTCAAATCCTCAGAGAATAATTGGCTTTGACAATTTTCTCTCTTATAACTTGAGCTCTCTAGTCATTTCAATGCCCCTCATTTCCCCTTTCAGAGTCTATCAAGGTCAGGATATAGGCAAATGGAAGGTAGTAGATTTTACTATTGATGAGAGACTGGATAGAAAATGGCACAGGTGGCAAACGCAAGGCCCATGCACCAAATCTGGCCCTCCTCTTTGTTTTATCTGGCCCAATGCCTTGTTTCTACCCGGCGGCAGTGCCAAGCTCCTTGCCCCTAGTTAAGGTATAGTTACATTTATGCAGTCCTAAAATTACATTCCACCCTTTGAAGGCAACCATGAGGCTGATGTGGCCCCCAGTGAAAATGAATTTGACACCCCTGGAATAAGAGCTTAAAGCTAGTATTTAAAAATCAATAGATCTGTTAACCTGTGAAACTTAAGAGAATCACATAAAAATAAAAAGACTCAGAGAAGTCAGAGACAAAACAGTGTGTTTTTAAAGTGATCATGACCTGAAAATAAACTAATTTGTGAACATGTATTTACAATAATATTACAAAGCTCTGGAACACCTGCACTTGTAGAATTCACCAAATTTTCAATGATTTTTTAAAAATTTGTCTCATTTTGATCACATATGCTGCCTAAGATCTTTAATTTGTGGAACATGTGATCATAATATCCAGTAAAAATATTTGTCAAATATTTTATTTAGAAAATTTATACTTGTATGTTTAGTTATTTGTTTGCTATGTGTCCTATGCTAAAGGAATTGCTTACTTTTGACAATATTTATAGTTTGGCAGTATAGTATAGTTTGGTATACCCATAACAAATAGAATTGTACTCCTTAGTTTAATTGATTTTCACTTTTCAGTAACAAATGGCAGTGAGAAATTCCTCTTTTGAGTATCCAAACTAATTGAAAGCAGGGGCTCAAGGAGATATCTGTACATCCACATTCAGAGCAGCATTGTTCACAATAACCAAAGGTGGAAGCAATCCAAGTGTCCACCAACCAATAAATGAATAAACAAAATATGGTGTATATATGTAATGAAATATTAGTCAGCCATAAAAAGGAAGAAAATTTTGACACATACTACAACATGGATAAACTTTGAGGGCATTGTGCTAAGTAAAATAAGCTAATCACAAAAAGATAAATACTATATGATTCCACTCATGTGAGGTACCTGAAATAGTCAAATTCATAGAAACATAAAGTAGTGTGGTGGTTGCCAAGGTGAGGTGGGAGGGAGGAATGCGGAGTCATTGTTCAGCACATATGGAATTTCAGTTTTGCAAGATGAAAAGACTTCTGAAGATGAATGGTCATTATGGTTACACAACACTTAAAAATGGTTAAGATAAATGTTATGTTATGTGTTTCACCACAATTAAAAATAATAAAAAAATTAGCCCTGGCTGGTATAGCTCAGTGGATTGAGCATGGGCTGGGAACCAGAGGGTCCCGGTTCGATTCCCTGTCAGGGCACATGCCTGGGTTGCGGGCCGGGTCCCCAGTGAGGGCCGTGTGAGAGGCAACCATACATTGCTGTTTCTCTCCCTCTCTGTCTCCCTCCCTTCCCCTCTTTCTAAAATAAATAAATAAAAAAATCTTAAAAAAAATAATAATAATAATAAAAAATTAAACACCAACAACAATCATTTACCTTGCTTATAAACCCACAGTTTGGGCAGGACTGGATAGGGGTGGTTCTGTCCTGTTGTGCAGGGTGGCAGTTGTAGCAGCTCAACTTCACCTAGAAGATCCACCTCTGTGATGGCTTACTCACAGGTTTGGCAAATGGGTGCTGCCACCGGCTGAGAGCTCACCCCAGGCTCTCAAGGGGCCTGGGGCCTAAGGTCAGGGGCCTTAGCTCTCCACATGGGCCTTTCCATGAGTCTTCCTGGTGCCATAGTATGTTGTTTATTTCCTAGAGCAAGTATTTGAAGAGACTAGAATTGGATGCTAACAATCTCTTGCAGTTCCAAAATGGCATAGGGTCACTTCCATTGTATTTTATTGGTCAAGCAGTCAAAAAAAAAAAAGTCCACCAGATGAAAAAGGAGAAGATATAGGCCTTACCTTTAGATAAGACAGTGTCCAAGAATTTGCAGCCATCTTTAATCTACTACACCAAATAACTTAGTTTTCTCTCTCTGTACTCTAGAATTTTCTTTACCTGATAGCTCCTACTTATAATTCAATTTGTCCTGCCCCTTCATAAATCTAAACCTAATCCCTCACCCATGGCTCTAATATATCTCAACGGCTTCTCTCTTTGCATCTTTGGCTTCAAGCTCACTATTAACTGTCTGATTTTCTCTTTTCTCAATTCATGTAAATTGTACTAAGTGTGTAATTGTCCCAAATCAACATTTTTCAACCAATGTGATATAAGAATTTTTTAAAACATGCAGTACCTGACTATTTAGTCAGGGGCACTGACCTATTTACCCTTAGATTGTCAAATAAAAATGACAACAGCCAACACAGCAATAGCCATCCAGTGTGAATGGATCAAAATTGTACCTATTTTTTTGTCAGATGGGCAAAAAATTGTATTTTTGGTGTGCTGTAGAATTTTAGTAATTAGTTTATGTGTGCCATAAGATGAAAAAGGTTGGAAATCCCGGCCCGGATCATCATTTCATGCTGTTATGCATGTCATAGGTCACAGACAGAACTATGTAATGTTAGAACAAGTGCTCCTAATCCCCTACCTGTAGCCAAAGGGGTAAGGCCATATAATACAAAATATGGCTGTTTGGTCTCATTGTTTTTATATATTCTGAGTTATGGAGATGAGGGACATGGGTAGAGTTGTGCAAGGGTTGTGAATGCAGCAGGCACCGTAATTCATTTTTCTAGAATAAAGTGAAGCCCTTAGTGGTTCTGGTATTACTTATCTATTCCTTCCAAGGTCATTAAGGTATTCAAGGTTTAGCTGGTTTATTGCTTCTTATGCCTCCTTCAAAAACTGCATGTGGCTTTTCTATAACATTTTCTTTTTCCCTTAGGGCTGCCCTTAAATATCCTCTTAATAGTATTGCCTCTGAATAAAAATCATAGTGTAATTTTTTTCCCTGGACCCTGCAGTCTACACAAGATTAATCCTTCTTATTCATGTTAGTAGTACAAAGGTAGCAATATATGTGATTATTTCTTCCCGGCTGATAAAGACTATTTGAACACCTTGGTCTGCTCTCAGAAATACTCTTGTCAAGTCAGTTTAGCCAGAATCCTGCTTTATGCCTGATATTTCCTCTTAGTAATTTACCATACTAACTCCCCACCCTGCTCCTTGGCTCCAAATCCCAACTTGTCCTTATTGTACTCAGAACTGCACAGTATTAGACTGACATCTCTTTTTCCCTGTTGTAAAAGTGCCTGAATAAATCTGTTTCCCAGCTTAGTAAAATCTATTTTTACAAAGAAGCTCTAATGTTTCTTTAATACGGTTCATTACTATTTGACTTTATACATTACTTTTTTTATTTCCGCCTTTACCCATTCTCATTTAGAGGATTTAATCTACACAACAGACTTTGACAGGAGGTTTAAAGAAAGAGAAATCCTTCACGATGGAAATGTTTTCTGATTTAGATGAGATATGGGGAAATAAGAAACCTCCAAAGGACATGGCAGACAAGAGACTAGAAAAATGGGTGAAGGCATCAAAAAGAGTCACATTAATAAGAGTTCTAGACATTCATCTAAACCAATGTGCATGTGGGTTTATGAATGTGTGTTTAGCAAAATCCAATATGGTCCAAAGTAGCAACAACTCCCAGAAGAATCAGCATTTCCAGATTTTCCAGTGTGTAAAGAGGTGTGGTGACCTTCCTTCTTGCGTATGCTACTGTTTTCCCCTGCTGATGCAGAAAAGTGAATCCTCTCACTACTTCCCTTTCCATGTCCTGTACTGAAGCCAGAGTGATCTTTTAGAATTTATCAGATTCTCTTTCTCCTCTACTTAAAACCCTCCAGTGGCTTTCAATTACAATTAGAAGAAAAGACACAAAGGCATCCATGATCTGTCTCTTGCTTACCTCTCCAAAGTGATTTTGCACCACGCACATTTTTAATCTAGCCATATCACTATTATTTTGGGATTTTGCACCCCTTGTTTTCTTTATTTTTTAATCTCAGCTCTAATGCCATTTTCTCAAGAAGTTTTCCCTGGCAGTCCATCGAAGTTGTCCCAGTCACTCTATGTACCATTTCCTAGTATTTTTACAGGACCTATTTCCATCAGAATGACTTTATATTTGTATGTTCCCTCATTGTCTTCACCTATTAACTCCATGATAGCCAAGACTCTTTGTATTATCAGTTCCTAGATCATTACCTAGCATATCATAGTGAGGCAGGATATTAAGAAGCTAGGAAAGTTCCTTGGCCAGTGGAATGGGGAGAGTGAGACAGATAGATAGAAGGTCACCAGGGCAGAAAGCCCAGATACCTAGCAGGCAAGGCGTGGACCCTCCCCTGACCTTTCCTCCCTAGAGATAACATCTAGGCCTCAGTTGTATCTTTAACTCCAGGCCCAGAAAAGCAGCAAAACCAGGCCTTTGAGGCCAGGGCCAGCTGCAATGATGAATGCTCCGCTGCCCTGGTGCCGACCAATCAGTGAGGAGCACAACCCCGAAAGAGCACACCTGGGAAAGCTGATGAATATTCCATTGAGGTCTCCTCTGAAACCTCCCCTAAAGTCCTTACCTTTGGAAAGCAGATAAAACTCCTCTAGAGAAAGAAGCCAGTGCACACCCTTGTTGGAGCATGCTCACTCAAATCTCCTTTTCAAGTCAATTTTTTTTCTCCTAAATGCTGAAGGTCCACACGGGACTTGCAACCAGGGGAGCAATGGGCAGTGGCAGCTGTGTCCAAGCTAACCCCCAGAACCTGTCACCAAGGCCCGCTTTTCTCTGACTCTCCAGTGAGCTGACAGCAGCCCCACCTTGGCTCACTTCTTTCCCATAATGTTTCTAGAGAGACAAAGCAGCCCCACCTAGTCTCTCTCCTGTTGCTTCTCCTATCCTAAGCCCTTCTTGTTTCTCTGTCCTCAGTTTTAATAAACATACTCCAAAAATCACCTGGACTCATGCTGTAAAATCTTTCCTGAATAAAGTAAAGAGCATACACACCACTAGCTGGCCCAAGGCAGACTCACTTGGGCCTGAACCCCTTCTGGTAACAATAAGATTTTAATAAATATTTGTTGAACACATGAATGATAAATACCATCTTTTATAAATACCAAGCTTTTGACTGTAAAGCTCTTTCCCTCAGGTATATAAACTTCTAATGACACAATATAGTAATGCTAATAAGGATTTCCTGTCCATCGATGTGTTTTTAAATTACAGTACAGAGACAGACACAAAAATTCAGCTTTAGAAAGACTGAGTCTTAGTCCCTTTGGCATCTCTTGCAGTGCTGACTTGGTGGAGATGTATTCTTTTGGTGTTCATTTGTCTGGGAAGCTTTTTATTTCTCCTTCCATTTTGGATGGGAGCCTTGCTGGATAGAGTAGACTTGGTTGTAGGTCCTTGCTTTTCATTGCCTGGAATGTTTCATGCCAATTCCTTCTTGCTTGTAGTGTTTCTATTGAGAAATCAGCTGAGGAGGGGACGATGTGTTAGATAGGTGGGAGCGGAGTCCACTTCCTCCTGCCCACTGGTGAAACACCTAGTCGATCTTCTGAGGAACAGAGTGAACAGCCAATAGCATTCCAGCATATATGAAGATTGATAACCAAAATTATAGGAGACATTGAATGACCGGACGGTAAGGAGAGTGCTTAGGAACAATAAGGTCTCCGGAGCCAGCACAGGGACCAGGGCGGGCTGCAGCCCTAGACCCAGTAGCTGCTGGATCTGCTGCAAGATTCTTGGGAGAGAGCCAGGCTGCGCTGTGTGAGAGGCCAGGTGCTTATTTGGACTGGTGGGCTTAAATAAGAAGAGTTTTTCAAACAGAAAAAAAAAGAGAGGCACTCGACGGCTGTTTGGAGAACTTCTGGCCCCAGCAGCTCCCCGGGTCAGTGTGCGCCTGGGGATCAGAGGCCCAGGGAAGCCGCCTGTGTACACTCCAGAAGTACCAGGGTCAGTGTACAACCGTTGGCCCTCAGGCCGGTGGCAGCTTGCTCAGCCAATCAAGGGGAATTGGGGACTGTTCGCACCCGGTGATCCACAGCCCACCGGTGCACTCTCCAAAAACACCAGGGACGGTGCACAACCAGGGGCCCCGGCCCACAGCTTGCCTGTGCCCAATCCAGGGGCAAAGGGGACAGTGAACACAGGTATGCGAGCTCATGCCTGGATTGCCAGGGAAAAAGCATCTGCTACCCAGCCCCTGCGCACTGAGCCCTGCGGGGCGGACTGGCTCTGTAGGAGAAAGGCAGAAGGGCCCCACTGAGGGGAGTGGAAGTCCTCAGAAAGTCTTGACTCAGTGTGGGGACTAAACTACTCAGAAGGGGCGCTGAGAGTACCTAGCATCTAGGCCAGTAAAGAGCAAGAAGGCGGTGGGTGAAGTGCCTCTAATTGGTGCACCTCAAGGACGGCACAACTACAGACCCAGGCTGGACACAGAAGCACACCTAGGAACTGGGCTGGAGGTTGGACAACAGCGAAAAGTGCATCTCAGGAAGGGAGAAAAGCAAAACTAATATGTTCCCAGCCTGACGGAGCCAGGAAGACCAAAAGAACAGGTCTGGCCCGACTGGTTTAAAGCCAGCAGAAGGTTTTTGTTTTCTTTTAATTCCTCCTTCCTTTCTGTCCTTTATTTTTTTATTCCTTCTTCTTCCTTTTCCTTAATTATTCCTAGTCCCCTCCTTCATTTATTTCTTTTTTTTTAACTTTTTTATTCTATTTTTTTGTTTTAATTAAAAAAATTTTTTTCTTTTAATTTGTTCCTTTCTTTCTTTCCTACATTTTTATTCCTCCTTTCTTCCTTCCTTTCCTTATTTTATTCTTTCTCCCTTCCTTCTCTCGTTTTTTCCCCCCCTCTCTTCTTTACTCACAGGTGAGACATTAAAACCAGGAGCTATGAAAATACCAGAGTTAGACCCAGACAGAGGTCATCCCAAAAAACAGAGACAGTGAGACAAATTTCACTTTGCTACTCCAGAGAAATTGCAAGGTGGGAGCAGTGAACACCACTACACCTGCTGGAAGAGGAAATCCACCAATAAAGGAACCACCAACAGAAAACAATGGAAGAAGGTGAAGGAGGAAGTAGAACCCACACTAACCTCAATCCAGGACCAAATGAATAATATACCAACTGGTGGAGAAGTTACCCACAACAAAAACCTGAACAAGAGCGAAAGAGAAGCCTCAAAATCTTGTTCACACAGAAGAATCAGCTTCAACACAACCTGTCCATACCTGCACAACAGAATACAAGGCATGGTGGATGCAGTGACCCTCAGTTGACCAGCTGGAGGAAAGGACCTACCAAAGGAAGACCCAACAACAACCAAAACCCAAAGACATACAGAAAGCCAACATAAACAACACCCCAAGACCAGTGAGCTCAGGAGACTAAGGAGACTGCACCACTGAATCTTGCAGGTATTCTACCATAGAAGCCCATGCAATGAAACCAGGGAGTCAGAACAGATCAATTTAAGAAACAGAGGCTAACAAGAAGAGTTTCGCAAACAAGGGAAGAAAAAGAAACAATCCCCAAATGAAAGGAAAGGAGGAAGCCCCAGAAAGAATGATAAATGAAACAGAGGCAAGTCAACTATCAGATATTGAGTTCAAAGCATTGGTTATCAGGAAGCTCAATGAGCTCACAGAGAATTACCAGAAACTACAGGGAAACTGCAATGAACTCACTGCAAACTATATCAACATGAAAAAGGAAATAGAAACTATCCACAAGGGCCAAGAGGAAATGAAGACTATAATATCTGAACTGAAGGACACTATAGAAGGAAATAAAAGCAGCCTCGATGAATCAGAGGATCGGATCACTGAGCTAGAGGACATGGTAGAAAAAAATACCCAGAGAGAGCAAGAAAATGGAAAGAGGCTCAGAAACAATGAAGAAGTATTAAGGGAAATGCAGGACAACATGAAACATAATAATATTCATATAATAGGGACACCAGAAGGAGAAGAAGAACAAGGGATACAAAACATGTTTGAAAAACTAATGATGGAAAACTTCCCTAAGCTAATGAGAGAAAAAGTCACACAAATCCAGGAAATGCAAAGTCCCAATCAAAAGGAACCCAAACAGGCCCACTTTAAGATACATCATAATTAAAATAGCAAAATTCCAAGACAAAGAGAGAATCTTAAGGGCAGCAAGGCAGAAACAGGAAGTAACATATAAGGGAGTCCCGTTGAGGTTAGCAGCTGACTTCTCAATAGAAATGCTCTGGACCAGAGGAGAATGGCAGGAAGTATTCCAGGTGATGAGAACCAGAGGCCTGCAGCCAGAGCTGCTGTACCCAGCAAGGCTCTCAATCGAGATGGAGGGCCAAATAAGGAGCTTCCCAGAGAAAAGAAGTCTAGGGGAATACACCTCCACCAAACCAGCTCTGCAAGAGATGCTAAAGGGACTGCTTTAAGGAAAGGAAGGAAAAGAGAGAGAGAGAGGAACACAGATACAAAAAAAAAAATGGCAATGAATAAGTACCTGTCAATAATAACCTTAAACATAAATGGATTAAATGCTCCAATCAAAAGACATAGAATAGCGGAATGGATAAGAAAGCACTACCCACACATATGCTGCCTACAAGAGACCCACCTCAGGACAAAGGACCTACACAGACTGAAAGTGAAGGGCTGGAAACAAATTTTCCAAGCAAACAGACAGGGAAAAAAGCCAGGTTAGCAATACTCATATCATACAAAATAGACTTCAAAACAAGGGCCATAAAGAGAGACCCAGAAGGACACTTCATAATACTCAAGGGAAGAATCCACGAAGAAGACATAAACATTGTAAATATATATGCACCCAACATAGGAGCACCCAAATACATAAAGAAAATCTTGGAGGACTTCAAGAAAGATATTAACAACAACACAATTATAGTAGGGGATATAACACCCCACTGTTAAAAATGGACAGATTTTCCAAACAAAATATCAACAAAGATATTGTGGCATTGAACAATGCCCTAGATGAAATGGACTTAACTGATATATATAGAGCCTTTCACCCCAAAGAAGCTAAATACACATTCTTTTCAAATGCACATGGAACATTTCCAAAGATAGACCATATGATAGGACACAAAACAAGCCTCAACAAATTCAAGAAAATTGAAATCATATCAAGCATTTTCTCCAACCACAAAGACTGAAATTAGAAGCCAACCAAAAGGAAAAAACCCAAAACACTCAAGATCATGGAGATTGAATAGCATGCTATTAAACAATGAATGGGTCAAGGATGAGATTACAGAAGAAATCAAAAAGTTTCTTGAAAGAAATAAAAATGAACTTACAACAACCTAAAACTTACGGGGCACAGGGAAGGCATTCCTGAGAGAGAAGTTCATAGTGATATAGGCCTACCTAAAAAAAAACAGAAACAGTTTACACAAACAACCTAACCCTACGCCTACAAGAACTCAAGGAACAACTACAAAGACAACCCAGAGCAAGTAGAAGGAAGGAAATAACCGAAACCAGAGCAGAATTAAATGACATAGAGACTAAAAGGACAATTCTAAGGATCAGTGAATCCAGGAGCTGGTTCTTTGAAAAGATAAACAAAATAGACAAGCCTTTAAGCAGGCTCATCAAGAAAAAAAGAGAGGACCCAAATAAATACAATCAGAAATGAAAGAGGAGAGATTACAACTGGTACCACAGAAATACAAAGGATTGTAAGATACTACTTTGAAGAACTGTATGCCAAGAAATATGAAAATCTAGGTGAAATGGACAGATTTCTAGGAAAATATAATCTTCCAAAACTCAATGAACAAGAAGCAGAAAGCCTGAACTAACCAATAACAGCAGACAAAATTGAAGCAGTAATCAAAAAACTCTGGACACACAAAAGCCCTGGACCAGATGGTTTCACAGGAAAATTCTACAAAGCATTTAAAGAAGAGCTAACCCCTATCCTTCACAGACTATTTCAAATAATCCAAAATGATGGAAGACTCCCAAACTCTTTTTATGAAGCCAGCATCATCCTAATCCCAAAACCAGAAAGAAGGAAACACAACAAAGAAGGAAAACTTCAGGCCAATATTGCTGATGAACCTAGATGCTAAAATCCTCAACAAAATATTGGCAAGCACATCCAGCAATACATTAAAACGATCATACAGCATGACCAACTGGGATTCATCCCAGGGATGCAAGGATGGTACAATATTCACAAATCAATAAATGTAACACATCACATAAACAAAAGCGAAGACAAAAATCACATGATCATATTAATAGATGCAGAAAAAGTATTTGATAAGGTACAGCACCCATTTATGATAAAAACACTTAGCAAAGTGGATATAGAGGGAGCATTCCTCAACATAATAAAGGCCATATATGAAAGACCTATAGCCAACATCATACTCAATGGGCAAAACCTAAAATCTTTCCCACTAAAATCAGGAACAAGACAAGATTGTCCACTATCACCACTTCAATTCAACATAGTACTGGAAGTTTTAGCCACAGCAATCAGACAAGAAAAGGAAATAAAAGGCATTAGAATTGGAAAGGAGGAAACAAAACTGTCATTGTTTGCAGATGACATGATAGTGTACATAGAAAATCCTATAGACTCCACAAAAAAAACTTCTCAACCTAATAAATTAATTTTGCAAAACAGCAGGATACAAAATCAATATCCAGAAATCAAAGGTATTTTTGTATACCAACAATGAATCATCAGAAGCATAAATCAGGAAAAAAAAAATCTCATTTGACATAGCAACAAGAAAAATAAAATACCTAGGAATAAACCTAACCAAGGAGGTAAAAGACCTGTACTCAGAAAACTACACAACAATGAAGAAAGAAATCATGGAAGACACAAACAAATGGAAGCATGTACCATGCTCATGGATCCGAAGAATCAACATCATCAAAATGGCCATAGTACCCAAAGCAATTTATAGATTCAATGCTGTGACAGGAATTCTTTTCATCCGCATGATAAAAACGTAACCCCCCCCCCCCCGGGAATTTCCACATCTTGAGCCTGGCTCCGTGGAAATGAACACTCCTGTGCGGGCCGGCGTAAAAATCATGCTCGTGGAAAAAGGAATTCCTTGAAGGGAAATTGGATTAACTTACTTCCTAAGACTTGTTAACTTGCTGGGACCCTTCCCCCTACCCCACCCACCCCGAACGAAGGGATTATGCTAATGGTTGCCCAGAACCCCTTGCATAGTTAATGATTAGCCATTCCCACCTTGTTATGTCCTGAGATTCCTAATAAAAACCCGGCTAAGCCACGCCCGTGGTCCTTTTCCTGAATTATAGGAATTGGTCCCGTGGCACCAGGCTCTTTCTCCCAGCGTGTCTCAGTGTGAGATTTATTCACGCGATCGGCTACAGTCCCCCCACGGATTTCGCGGGCCGGAATCCGCTTCACAATGCAATCCCTATCAAAGTACCAATGGCATATTTCACAGATATAGAGCAAGCACTTCAAAAATTTATATAGAACTGTAAATGATCCTGAATATCTGCTGCAATTTAGAGAAAGAAGAGCAAAGTAGGAGGGATCACAATACCTAATATCGAACTGTATTACAAGGCCACTGTAATCAAAACAGTCTGGTACTGGCATAAAAGCAGACAGACCAATGGAACAGAATAGAGAGCCCAGAAATAAACCCAAGTCTCTATGGCCAATTAATCTTTGACAAAGGGGGAAGAAGCATAAAATGGAATAAAAATAGCCTCTTCAACAAATGATGTTGGGAAATCTGGACAACTACATGCAAAAAAATGAAACTTGAGCATACACAAAAATAAATTCAAGGTGGATAAAAGACTTAAATGTAAATCATGACACCATAAAAGTTCTAGAGGAAAACATCGGTAGGAAAATCTCAGACATTCCATGCAGCAACATCTTCACTGATATGTTCCCTAGAGCAAGGGACATAAAGGAAAGAATAAACAAATGGGACCTCATGAAAATAAGAAGCTTCTGTAGGGCTAAAGAAAACAGTACTAAAATAAAAAGAGAACCAATCATATGGGAAAACATATTTGCCAATAATATCTCAGACAAGGGTTTGATGTCCAAAACATATAAAGAACTCATATGACTCCACTCCAGGGAGACAAAAAACCCAATTAAAAAATGGGCAAAAGACTTGAACAGACACTTCTCCAAAGAAGACATACAGAGGGCCCAGAGACCTATGAAAAGATGTTCAGTATCACTAGCCATCAGAGAGATGCAAATTAAAACCACAATGAGATACCATCTCACACCAGTCAGAATGGCCATCATAAACAAATCAACAAATGAGTGCTGGAGAGGATGTGGAGAAAAGGGAACCCTAGTGCACTGTTGGTAGGAATGCAGACTTGTGCAGCCACTGTGGAAAACAGTATGGAATTTCCTCAGAAAACTAAAAATGGAACTGCCTTTTGACCCAGCAATTTCACTGCTGGGATTATACCCTAAGAGCCCTGAAACACCAATCCAAAAGAACCTATGCACTCCAATGTTCATAGCAGCACAATTTACAATAGACAAGTGCCGGAAGCAACCCAAGTGCCCAGCAGCAAATGACTGGATCAAGAAACTATGATACATTTACACAATGGAATTCTGTGCAGCAGAGAGAAAGAAGGAGCTTATACCCTTTGCAACAGCATGAATGGAACTGGAGAGCATTATGCTAAGTGAAATAAGCCAGGTGGTGAGGGACAAATACCATATGATCTCACCTTTAACTGGAACATAATCAACAAAAAAAAAAAAGCAAGAAAAACATAAGCAGAGACATTGAAGTTAAGAACAATAACCAGAGGGGAGTGGGCAGGGGACTATTGGGAGAAGGGTTTTCTGAAACCACAATAGAGGACACATGGACAGAACCAAGGGGCAGGGTGGAGGCAGGGGAGGGAGGTGGGTTTGGAGGGGGTGGGGGGAAGTGGAGGGGAGAAAATGCAGACAACTGTAATTGAATAACAATAAAGTAAAAAAAAATAGAAAGAAAGACTGAGCCTTATTAATACTGATGTTTAGGTTCAATTTGAACATCGCTATAAATCACATCATAACTCAATTCAATTCAGAGGTTCCCCTTTTCTTATCTGTTATTGTGCCCAGACTTGTTAGCATTCATTGTAAGGGCTAAAATGCAAATTTACCTTTTTAAATTGGTCTACCCAGATGGAATAATAATGAAAATTCAAACAAGTGTATTGCCAAGTAATCTAATTCAAAGAGGTAGTCATTTCGAGAAAAGCAATATAGGGAATGCACTAAGCATCACACTGATATGTTATTATAAAAGAGCCTGAACACCAAAATTATATATTTCATATTAATCAAGTTCTCAGAGAACTTGGAAACTTGGATTAATAGTTTTCATTTAGAAAGTTCCAGAGACCTACAGCACAAGAAACAAAATCATTAGGAAGATGACAAGTAAAGGGGAAATTATGAGAATAACATATAGTTCCGAAGCAATATCTTTAAAATTCCTAATTTACAAGATAGACCAACTAAGTCATAAGCCAAAGAAATAGATAATACATGATCTACATATCTTTATAATATTAAAAATACAGTCAACACAAATGGTAGAATTTTAATATACTCTAAAACTTCATAAGTACAACGTCAAATTATGCATGTCTGTATCTTGCATTTGCGTTTATCATGTTTATGAGAGAGCAATTTATTGTATTTCAGGCCCAGAAGGAAGACCTGCATGTTCTTCATAACAACCTAATCTTATCTACAGGAGATAAAAGAAATAAAAATCAACATACAGCATCTGTTCTCAACATTTAGTCTGTAGCAGTCCTCAGCTGATTACAGCTGAGATACTATATAGTGTGTGAACGTTCCTCTTTCCACTGTGATAAATTCAACAAAAAATATTCCATGGTTAGTAGGAAAGTGGTAAAAACAACATGGGCAGATATAAGTTTAAATGATAAATGTAACTTCAATATTAGTAGTAATCCTACTTTGTGAGAGAAAGTAGCAATTATAACTGAGATTCTACAGTGTGTGAGTTTCTAGTTTTACTTTGATGAACTTCAAAACCAGGATCCATAATTAGGGGAAAATGGTAAAATCAACATGTGCAAGTATAAATAAAATTGCAATGCCAGTATTCTTCACATGAGAGAGAAATTAACAGCTGGTACAATCTCACTTCTATAGTCATGAGGTCAAGAAAAATTCTTCCTAGATTTTTAATATATCTCATGATCTCTTAGTAAATCACAACAAGCTGGCTCCTGAGATGCAGCACACCAAAATAGGGAGACATCTAGATTACCTAAATTACCCAAGCTATTTACAGTTATTACACATTAAGAAGAATTTTTTCAGGCTACAGGAAGTAATCAAATTAATGTGAATTTAAGGAGACTATCTAAAATGACTTTATCCTATAGATTCTCAAATTACACAAATACTAGCCCTACTTGCAACCACCTTTCTAACTCATTTTGATTCAGTTTCACTCTTCCTCTTTTATCATTCACTATCTCCATCGAGCTTACATTCCAGAAAGGAGAAACAAATAAATACAAGATGTATTACATATATGTGCAAATGAGAAGAAATAATCTAATTAGAGAGATGGAAGAAAAGTAATAGGAGATAAAACAGAAATGTAAAATAAAGTGGTTATAAACAGCTTCACGGGGAAACTGACATTTGAGAATATAAACATGGTAAGGAATCAGTTGAGTGGGTATCTGGGAGAAGCTTGTTCCAGCAGGAGGTAGAAGCATACCTAGACTGTTCTAGAAATAGCAAGAAGACCAGTGTGGTCAGATTGAAGAGGAAGATGGTACCACGAGATGAGGTCAGAGAAACTATGAAGACCAGATCATGTGGGCCCTTGTAGACGAATCCTAAACTTTATCGGGCAATTGAAGGATTTGGGCAGAAGGCTGAGACCAAAAGTGTTTACAATTGCAACTCACACCATCCCATATACCCTAGATATCTTTACCCTGTAGAATTTTATTGAACCGTACATATCATCTTCTTACATATTTTGTTTCAATGTCTATATTATGTTTACTACTTAATTGTCTGTCTCCCCCAGCTACAACTTAAGTTCCACAAAAGCAGGACATTTTCCTCTTTTTTCTTTTTTGTTTATTAATGAGTTCCAGGTACCTAGCATATAGTAGGCTTTCAATAAGTAAGTATTTGTAAAATGAATAAACTGATTTTTATGCAGCTACTCTGAGGCAAAGTTGAAGTAGGGAGGAATCAGACCACACAACCATAAGAGAGACTTTCCAGGGGCCAAGCTACAAAACGCCTAGGAACAGGATGAGATAGCAGATTCTACATACCACAGAGTAGACAAAGGTCAGAGTTTTTGTATGTAGGCAAGACAACTTGTCCACTAAAACCTAACAGTCCTTTGAACAAAATAGAATACAGAAACCAGAAAGCTCCTAGAAGAAAACAGACATTAAAATCTCAAATGTTTCTCTTAGCAGTATTTCTTCTGATATATCTCCTCAGGCAAAGGAAACAAAAATAAATAAACAAATTAAACTCCATAAACCAAAAAAGATTTTGCAGAACATGGGAAATCACCAACAAAATCAACAAAATGAAGACAACCTACTGAATGGAAGATGTTCACCCATGATACTTCCAAAGAGGGATTAATATCCAAAATTTATAAAGCACTCAGATAATTCAATATCACAAAATCCAAACAACCCAGTTAAAAAGTAGGCAGAGGTCTCAAATAGATACTTCTCCAAAGAGGACATACAGCTGGTACAATTTCAGATGGCCAACAGACATATGAAAGGATGCTCAACATCACTATTCATCAGAGAATATCTATTAAAACAACTTCCTATGAAACAAATTAAAACAAATCTCTTTTAAAATTAAGACAATATTTTGCTTATCTGCTTGAGGAAAGTTTTTTTTTTTCATAAGTCACAGAGTGGGCAAGATTATGGGTACTTATAAACCTATACACACTGCTATTTAAAAAATTAATACAGCTTTTGTGGAAACTATTTAGTGTGATTGGGTTTTCATTTTTTAAAGTTACTCTAATGTCAGTGCAGGTGTGAAATATCAGAAAATACCACTTTGGAGGCATTTCAGTTGTTGAGGTAAAATGATTTTTACTTGGTCTCACTAGGGTGGTGGCAGTGGAAATGAGAGATCTGGATGGACCAGGGAGTTATTTAGATCATGAGGATAATAAAATTAATGATTGATTGAGAATTGAAGGATAACAAAGAAGGGGGAATCAGGAAGAGCTTCCAGGTTTCTGACTTGAGTTTCTCGGTGGATAGGGATAGATTTCACTGAATATAGGACCCTAGAAAAGGAGAGAGTTCATAAGGGAAAATGATGGCTTTGCTTTTAAGACAAATGGAATTTTCTCTTTGCTTAAGAGAAAAGGTAATAAATGGGGGTGGGGGTTAGTTTTGTTTTGCTGTTTCTACCTACGTAACGCCAATTTTACCTTTTTTATAACACTTAGGTTTTTCCCTTCAAGGACTTACGTCTTCATCGTTAAACAAAATCCACTGAGACTATCATCAGAATTCTGCCCCCCTGGTAAGGGAGGAGAAATGTGACCCTAGCTAGGACAAGTGGATGCTATCTTACCAGAATGTGAATCTTGAGCAGAGAGACTTAAATATAAGTAGAGTTCCTGCTATAAGTGAATTGTAGTGGTTTCTCTTCTGAATCTTTGCCTGGTTCCTACCATTGTACTTTGACCAAATTCCACGACACCTAATATTCTGCCAACAACGTTTCCTTTGATTAAGTGAGCCACATTTAGTATGTGTTGCTTACAACCAAACAACCCAAATAACACAATATTTATAGTTGGATATGAGCATCCACAGTTCAGGAAGATATTTGCCCAAAGTAATGAATTTCGCAAATAAGATGATAATTGAAATCATGGATGAGACCACATCCTGAGAGTATTAAAAAATGAGCAGAAAAGCACACCCAAGTATGAGAGTTTAGGAATGTGAACAGTGTCAGGTAGGTGAAGAGAGGCCAGCAGAATAAAGGTAAAAGCAACAATCAGAGAGGGAACAGGAAAATCAAGAGAATGTGGTAGCAAGAAAGCCCAAGAAACCTATAGCAATACTAATAAAAATAAGTAAACACCTTGTAAAAGATGATCGTTTTATTATTGTCTCTAATACAAAACATTAGAAACAATCTAATGTTCTAATTAGAATATTAGAAATGTCCAACTTAAATAATTTGGAGAATAACCTAATTATGGAATTCAATGCCATTATTGAAAATGACATGAAATATTTAAGAGCATGCTTACCCAGTAAACATGATATTAAGTGTTACTGTTATTTTGAAAAATTGAAAATTCTCTATTGGGCTCAAGCATACAAGGAAAGTTTACTTGCTTTTCACTTGGGAAATAGTTTTCCAATAAAATAAATACAGGTAATGATCTTACTAAAAACTAATATACATATTTATTTCTACAGTGCTACCTTTAACAGACTCAATAGACGAGAATTTGTAAAGTGCTATGTTTTAGCATTGTGCCAGGATCTCTGAGAAATACCAAAAACACAGAATAAAGTATTTCAATTACAAAGAAATGGCACGAGTACTTGTAGTTTGTAAACTGAAGTTGTATCTTGAAAAGATGAAGAATTTGCCAAATTTTGAGCATCCTCCTCAGACTTTGGCTGAAATAAGCCTGTGGGAAATGTGACCTTTTTATGTGAATACAAGCGTGGGTCCATAAGGGCAGCATCTGGGGCCATCGGTCTATTGTGCTTCCTGCAGCAGGAATCCTGAGTGCTGTATTTTCACGACCACAAATAATGAGTAGCTACAAAGGAGGCCACAAAGTAGGTCAGCAAGGGTTAAATGTAAAGTGCTTTATATTCAAGTGCTACAAAGTTTAGAATTTATACTTTAGGTCTTATAGTATAAGAAAGGGGTTGAAAAATTAACTGGACAGAATGGCAAATTAGACTTGATAAGAAGAAAGAGGCTTGGCTCCTTAAATTCCTGTCTTGGGAATATACTGTAGATGTTGCATGAGGTTAATATTTTGGGGGTGAGATGACCTGGAATTTATCATTACTATCAGGAGGAAAATTTCACACAGGCTTAAAGCATTGGTATTGTGTCTGACTCAATCAAGCATTATTAAATATCTACATAAATAATATATCGTCTCTGCCTTCCAGGGGCTTGTTCCCTTAGCACAGTAATTATAGTACATTATTAATAAAGTAACACATTACTGTTTAAAGATAAACTGAGCTACATTAAAATTTTGCAGAGTTCATTTGAGCATATATCAATTTAAATCAGGCAGCATCAAACTGAAAGTGACTAGCGGTGCTCCACCGATAGAAGGTAGACGAAAGACTTCTATACAACAGATGCAGAAGCAAACCAGGGACATTATTTGATTGGCTATAGCTTAAGCAGTGGCCTTATTTGGGAAAGCTTCATTGGTTGTTATTGGTGGTCCTTAAGTTGCAATTTCTCAACCTTGAGGGGTTCATAGGAATTGACTCGGGCTTAGGTTTTAGTTTGTTCACGTAGGCTGCCAAGGCATTAGAGCCACCTTGGTCTCATGGCCTCCTTGTTTAATTACTTTAACCCTACATACTTTTTCCTAAAGCTTCGCATTGGAGTAATTGTAAGAGGAAGAATCTAAATTTTTCATGTTGGGAATAGACTGGTTTTTATGTTTTTGTTATTGTTATTGTTTTTATTATTTATGCTATTAGTTGTTCCAATTTTCCCCCTTGACCCTCTTCCACCCAGCCCTCCCACTCCTCAGGCAATCCCCACACCATTGTCCATGTCCATGGGTCATTCATATATGATCTTTGACTAATCAGTTCACCTTCATTCAACCAGGAATAAACAGGTTTTTAGAAGAAAACTAAGAATAGGTAAGGTGTGTTTGTGCTTAGGCAAATTCAAGCAGAAATCAACCTCACTGTTGGTAGAGATCCTAAAGCTAAGTCAAAGCATCCACCAACCCAACTGCTGCTCAGAAAACGGAACCCTGTGCTTCAGGCTGAGAGACAGCAACCAGGAGTGAAGCGCTTGCCCACTGAAACCCGCGACAGGAGAGCCGATAGGAGGCATGAATGGCTCTGGCGCCAGGACTCCCTTAAGATTGTCTGTTACACGGAGAGCGTTGTATTCTCCCCAAGAAGACATGAGGACAAGAGATAGGGGAGTACTCGATAGAGGGACAGCAGGAAGAAGACAGTAAGAGGACATCAAGTTGGGAGTGAAGATGAGAATGAGTCTTAAAATAAGGCTTCATCACTTTTCTGTGGAACATAGGAGCAGATTCAATCAATGAATGTAAAAACTCCCGCCTTCCAATTTTATACTTCTTTAGGATATCTATCTAAATACTTCAAAGAAAATGAATTCATTAAGAAAATGAATCAAGCAAACACGAAAAAATAACTGTCTTACCAAATGGTAGTTCACAACCTTGAGACTTCCCCCAGTGCAATTTGAAATTGGACCCAGTAAAGGCAAGGAGAGACTGAAAAGAGAGGCCAGTTCTCCTTGCTGGCTTGCCAATTATTGGTTTGTACTCTCAGGAGCTTCCCAGGTGAAATAGGAAATTGACCCAGATACATAGATGGCAATCAGAGAAGAAGAAAGAAGCAGACCACTTGGTAGGTGGCAAGTTTAATAAGCAAAGGACTTAGCATAAGAGGCTTGTCTTGTGCATTCACAAAACAAAGCGATCTCCAGAGCCAACCACTGGAATCTTGAGTTTATATAGAGGCCTTATCTGGGTTCAGCACAGATTTTGTCAATAACACGTTACTCTTTCAAGTCTGTGCTTGAACCGGACCACACTAGAATAGGAAGAGGTGGCAAAACTTACATTCCACCAACATAAAAGGCAGTAAGGACCCTCCAATTGCCTATGTTCAGCTTGCAGGTCAACCAGTGGTCACGTCCTCTGGATGACCTTCTCCAACAATACAATGGTGAAGGGGAAGTAACATACAAGAAGAGGGCAGCATGACGTCCTGCTTACCTGCTGTCCCCTCTTCATCAGCCTTGCTCTTTGACATTTGTAGGTTTATAAAGTTTGCCTTCTGCAGAAGGTATTGAGAAATAATCTCTATATTTCTCTTGCTATGTGACATCAGAGAATAACCGTCAATTTTGAGTATTAAAGTGCAATGATTATTGACTTCTGGCCAAGATGGAGGCGTAGGTAGACACACTGTGCCTCCTCGCACAACCAAAAGAGAAAAAACAACAATTTAAAAAACAAAAACAGCCAGATCTGACAGAAAACTGAACTGAGTGGAAGTCCGACAACCCAGGAATTAAAGAAGACACATTCATGCAGACCAGTAAGTGGGGTGGAGCCGGGTGGAGAGCATTCAGCAAGATGCGGTTTGTGGAGTGGTACCGGCAATGCTCCAGCTGCCCAGAGAGGCCCATGGCACACGCGCCAGGCCAAAACGCGGCAGGTGCACTCGGTGAAACCGGGGCTGAAACTGGTGGACTGGGCGGTCCCTCATTCTCGTGCAAATAAACTGGGAGGAAAAGCTGGGGAGCGGAACAGACCATGCCCAGAGAAATAAAGCCTCAAACCACCAATTGAAAACACCTGTGGGTTGAGCCTGCAGTGGGAGGAACTCCCAGCCTCACAGGAGAGTTCATTGGGGAGACCCACAGGGACTTGGAACTGTGCAGGCCCACCCACTCACCCCGGAGCCAGCAAAGAAGGGCCCAACTTTCTTGTGGGTAGCTGGGGAAGAGCGGAGAACAGAGCAAGCATTGTTCTCTCAGGCCCCGCCCCCAAAGACAGCGTCACAACACAACTACGTGGGTTACCCCGCCCTGGTGAACACCTAAGGATCCACCCCTTAAAGTAACAGGTGCACCAAGAAAAAAATGGCCCGAATGAAAGAACACATCAAAGCTCCAGAAAAAATACAACTAAGTGACAAGAAGATAGCCAACCTATCAGATGCACAGTTCAAAACACTGGTACTCAGGATGCTCACAGGATTCAAAGAAAGATTGCTGCAATTACTTGAACAAATGAAGGATAATATAAAGGAAATGAGGGGAAATCTGAAGGGAACCAATAGGGATGAGAAGGAAACTGGGACTCAAATCAACGGAGTGGACCAGCAGAAAGAAAAAATCATCCAACCAGAAAAGAATGAAGAAACAAGAATTCATAACACAACATTTGTCATCTCGTATGTCTCAGGGTAGAACCTCTAATTCCTAAAGACATATGTTCAGGGTTTTTTTCTCCACTGATTTTATAGAAGTTTAAAATTTTTATTGATCTTTTAAAAAGAGGGGAAATGTTGAATATGGCAGTTAGGAGTGCAAGACCTAGAGTTCAGAAATTTACTATATTTGAATCCTGACTCAGCCCTTCACCATGAGACTTAGGGTAAGTTACTTGATCTTTATATGCATTTTCCTTGCCTGTAAGCTAGAGATGAATAATTGTACCAAATTTGTAGGGATATTATGTAGATTAACTCAGTTAAACATGTAAAATGCTTAAAATAGAGCCTCGAATTACTGCTCAGGGAGTATTAGCTATTGTGGTAGATTCAGGTAACTGGTACTCAGCATCCATTCCAGCAGAATTCTGATGTCAGTTTCTGTACTCTAGCATCTGAAAACCCCAAAACTGCATTTTTCAGGTCTGTTTGAGACAGGGTACTGGATAAGTAACAGGTCCCATGTAATTCAGCTGTTTCTGCTGTCTGTCCCCGTCTTAGAGACTGAGTTTTTCTGCAAGAGGAAAGCCCAGTCATGAGGAGCAAGAGGACATTGTAACCATAGCAGTAGTAGTTTTTGATCTAAGATTCCTGATTCCCATATAATATTTCTGATAATGTGTTCTTGAATTCAACCATTTCAGTTGTAGCCTCCTAAATCTCCATCTCCTTGCAGTGGGAAGGCTGAAACTAGCCATGCAGTTCAGCAGTCTGCTTCAGCGGTCCCTGAAGGCTCAGCTTAAGCCTAACTCTCCAGCCCTTCCAATTGTGTTGTTAAGTACCAAATGTACTGTATTAAATCTATTTCTACTGCAAATAGTTAGAATAGTTTCTGTTTCCTAAGCTAATTATTGCTAATAGCCCTACTATTTTCTAATTTATTTAGAAAATTTCTGATTTATCTTTATTCATTCTATATCCCCATATAGTTATTTTTCTTGGTTCTTAGATACAGTAAGTACCATATTTTTCAGACTATAAGACACACTTCCCCCAAAAAAATTTAGGAGGAAAATGGGGGTGTGTCTTATAGTCCGAATGTAGCTTACCTGGCTGTTTACATTTACATTGGTAAAATATTATGTCATTTATGTTATTAAGTATTTTACCACATTTTTTGCTTCAAATTTTTCTTTCCTATTTTCCTCCTCTAAAACCTAGGTGCATCTTATGGTCCAGTGCATCTTATAGTCTGAAAAATACAGTATTTCATTCCCTTTCTTCCTGCATTCTTTCGTGCCTTTTTTCTTGTTTCTTCCTTCCTTCCTTCCTCCCTCTCTCTTTCTTTCTTTTCTCCCTTACTTTCTTTTCTTGTTTAAAAGTAAATACTACTTTTTTCTCAAGTGTAGTCATTTCTTTTATTTCTTTTTGCTTGTATTTGCCTGAAATGAAGCACAAGGAATCGGTGAACTTGAAGTAAATTTTTTTTAATACAAATAATAAATGATTAAAAAATTTTTCTGAAGTCAAGAATACTATTAGGTAATTAAAGACATGACTTTCTAAACTACATGTTGCAACTTTTCATGGCATCCATGACCAGGGAGGTTTCTGCACTTACAGTTTCTTCCAAAAGATGAGTATTTACTCTCTTATTTATTTTATAATGTCAAATTTGATAACATTTACATTTTACTCTCAAAATTCTTAACACTTTTTAGTGGTGGCTTTATACTTAAAGGAAGTCAGTGTTCATTATCAGTTCTTTTACCTCAGCTTCTTTTTTCTTGAGTTCTGTGTTTCTATACACCTCTTAGTTGGCTAAATTAGATTAACATACTATTTTTTTTTTAAGAAGGCCTATGTCCAACGTACTCCCTTGAGTTTCTGTACCCTTGAGAAAACGTGTCTCCTTTTTATTGTTGAAGGATGACTTGGCTAGAGATAAAATCTAGAGTCTTACTTTTTTCCCTTAGAAATTTACGTAGTCACCCTTCCTCTGTCTCTACTATTCAAGTATTACTATGAGGCAATAAAAATAAGTCTGATTTTTTAAAATTTTGAATGCTACTTGCCTTTCTGTACATAATTTCCATAAATTACTGTCTTTATTCTTAAAATTCAACAATTTGGATATTTTTGGTACCAGGGTACTTTTCGGTATATGTCACTCTGCATCAGTTATTCTCTTGGACAGAGTTTGTTTGCTTTTTCAATATTTAAATTCTGGCATTCATTTCCAGAACGTACCATCTAAGTTTTTATTATTTATTTAACTCCATTTGTTCTATTTTCTTCCTCAATTTCTAGTTCTTCCTCAAATTTCTTCTCCAAATCTATTTTCTTCCTTATGCCTATATAGTAGTATATTTTTAAAATATCAAATATATCTATTATTGTATTGATGTATTTTTTCATTGCATTGTGTGATTTCTTTTTTATTTATTTTTTTAAAGATTTTATTTATTTTTAGAGAGAGGAGGAGAGAGGGAGAGAAACATCAGTATGTGGTTGCCTCTCACACAACCCCTACCGGGGTATCTGGCCCACAACCCAAGCATGTGCCCTGACTGGGAATCAAACAGCGATCCTTTAGTTCACAGGCCGGCGCTCAATCCAACTGAGCCACATGAGCCAGGGTGCACTGCGGGATTCTTTTAAACTGCATATTCAGTCAAGATTTTTTTCTTTACTGTATTTTTCCAATGAAGGTTTTAATCTGTTTCATTTATTTTCTAAGGTTTTCTATCTCAATATTTCCACCCTCGAATGCCTTAAATTATTATTATAAACTCTTGACTCTCTTCTTTAAGCTCTTTTACAGGGAACATTGTATTAGTTATCTATTTTTGCGTAATTATGTTACCACAAATCTAGTGGCTTAAAATAACACATACTTGTTATCTCCTAATTTCAGTGGGTCAGGTATCTGAACACTGTGTCCTCAGTTCTTCTGCTTCCAGGTCCCCATGGCTGCAATCAAGCTGTCAGTAAGGGCTATTATGTTATCCAAGGCTTGACTGGGGGAAGATCTGCTTTCCAACTCAACAAAGTTGCTTACAGAACTTAGTTTCTTGCAGGCTGCTTGACTGAGGATTGCATTTTCTTGCTGACCATTGCACCCTCACCTCCTTGATTTGTGGCCCTCTCCACATGACATGGGGCTCAGAAAATGGTAAGTTGCTTCTTCAAAGCCAGCTAGAGAGAGTCTCTGGAAGAGATGGGTTATAATCTTATGTAATGTAATATATATACATAATCATATACATCCTATCCCATTTACTGAATTCAATTGGTTAGAAGCAAATCACAGGTCCTGCCTACACTCAAGGAGAGAAGATAACACAAGGACAAAAACATCAAGAGGCAGAATCATGGTGGCCGCCGTAGGGTGTGTCCACCACATTCATGTTGCCTATAGTTCCTTGGAGATGGCATTAGTTTACCAGGACTGCCATGACAAAGTACCACAAACTGAGTGGCTTGAAATAACAGAAATTTACTGACTCATAGTTCTTGAGGCTAGAAGTCTGAGAGCACGATATTAGCAGAGCTATGCTCCCTCTGAAGGATCTAGAGAAAGATCTTTTCTTGCCTCTTCCTAGCTTCTGATGGCTTCCTGAAATTCTTGGCATTCCTTGGCTTCTATAATAGATACTGCAATCTCTGCCTCCACTGTCACATGGCCTCCCTTCCCATCTGTCTTTCTAAAAGTCCTCTTCTCTTGTTATAAAGATAACAGTCATTGGATTTGATCTTGTCTTAACTAACTGCACCTGCAAAGACTTCTTTCATAATAAAGTTATATTCTGAGGTTTTGAGTAGACATAAATTTGGGGACACTATTGAAACCACTAAGGAGACTATGAGGAAATATATTCTTTAACTCTTAGTCTATTAGGTAATTTATTGTGCACTCCATGCTCTCCTTATGAAGTTCACTTATCTCCTTTTTCTCTTCTTTTTAGTTGTTTTATTGCTAAATTCCATCCTGATTTTTTTTTGTAGTAGCAGAAATTGCAAATTCACTCCCCTTTTTCCCTTGCCTGTCTCTACCACAGAAGCTGGAATAACTACTTGTTTTCTCTGCCTTCCTTTTAGCTAGTCATTACCATGACACATGGGACTTGCCAATGAGTTATTGGCAAAAAGTTGTTTAGGGGATAGGGTATGATGTGAGCTCCCTGGCTCCTCTCTTCATCTTCTCACTCTGCTTTAGCTCTAGCAATCTCCTCGGCTCAGAGAATGGCTGTAGGCTGTGAAGATTGCATGCCTGCCTGGTGTCTTCTTCAGTCCACGCCCCTTCAAACTAGACATTCCACTTTTTCTGAGGCCCCTCCAGGCCCAGATCTTACCTTTCAAATCACAGTCTTTCAGGATGGTGCCTCTTCCTTTGAGAGAAATCTGTTGCTGTTCAAAATTAGAGAAGGTAATGCTTTGGTTCTCAGCTCTCATCCTCTTCCCTCATTCCACTTCGTTGTTTGGTGAACCTGCTTCCTATTTTGTAAATTAGGGTTGCGTCATTTCCTTGTTTCATTGAAGATGGGATTTTTCTCTCTCTACATTGTTTTTTTAATTTGTTTTATTAGTAGTAAGTTTCAATGAGGGAAATAAAATTAAATATCACTATATTGTCACCTTGAACTAACAGCCTTTACTAAACTATTTTTTTAATTTTAATGTAATTATCTAATCTCTACTTCTATAATAATCAAAGTTGAGAGTAAAATGATATAATTTTTAGTTCTCTCTATTTGATACAATTAAATTAGTAAAGCTTTACCCTTTTCCAACTTATTAGTCTTTTCTAAAATACTATGGAATTTAGATCTAAGGTGTTACTATATTAACAGTTTATATCTCCTTTCTTGTAGGAATTATTTATGAAGGTTGCATTCAGTTTATAAGCAGATTGTCAGCCATTTTTCAGATATCACTCTTTTACAAAGTTTCAGTATTTGCAGACATTCCTCTCAAACCTTCTTCCCCATTAGCTCTAAATTTTGCTTTCTATTTCACTTTTTAGAGAAATATTTAAGGGATTTATTTTTTAATTGTATAAAAATTGTCTGAAAGGACTGAGAACACCTTTCTGTTGCCTTACATATTATTAATTACATAGATGGATATGAAATTCTTCATTTAAAACTTCTCCAGTCCCTGATTAGTCAGTATAGGCTAGGATGTGTTGTGTTTAACAAATGACCCTCAAACTTCAATGGTGATAATCATAAAGCTTTATTTTTAGTCATGCTACTATTTTTTGACAGGTTGCCCTTATCTTCATGCCAGCACCAAGTTGATGGAGCATCTAGAATATCATTGGTTACCCTGGCATAGGGCAAAAAGAGCACAGAAACCATGTTCTGGTTGTTAAGTGGATGGGGAGTGAAAAAGTCATGCTTGCATTTTATTCACCAGAGCAAGTCACATGGTTGAACCTGGTGTCAATACAGCAAGGAAGTTCCTACTGTTCCGCAGGGACGGACAACAAATATTTGTAAACAACAATGCAATTTACTGCATTCTCCTTGTGTCACAGGCATTGCTCCATTATGCTAGTGTTTCCATTCATGAAGAAGGTTGAATGAAGACTACTGCAACTGAGACATAAGAAATAAGAGTAGGAATAGGTTTAGGGGAAGACGATAATTTTAGTTTTAAAAAATGGAGTACAAACTATCTAGTGGAACACTGGATATGACGCTGAGTGCAAGGGGAAAGGTCTAGGTTGGGGATACAAAATTATTTAATCAGTGTATACAATTGAATTCATAAGAATTACTGAAAGGAGCAGTGGAATGACAGTCCCACCTGGGAGAGCAATGACTATAAGGATCAGCCGGAAGAAACAGATTTGGTAAAGGAAAATGAAAGAATGGGTAGAGAATTTGAGAGGGACAGAAATAAGCAATGTCATACACACTAAGGAAGTAGAGAGTATCAGGGAAAGAAAGTATCAGCATTTCCAAAATAAGGATAGAGAACCTCTGGTAAAAAATGGGAATTATTTGATATTACATTAGGAGATAATCGGTGACTTTAATAAGAGCAATTTCAACAGAGTAGAAAAGTAATAATCAATTGAATGACTCTTAGGGATTTGAGTGGAGAAATTGAGTATAAACAGAGTACAAATAGACCACTTCTTTAAAAGTTTGGAGAGAATAAAAGAAGATTGGAAGATTCCCCCAGCCCCACCTAAACAATGAAGAGATTTGAAATTTTTTTAAAGGACCAAGGATTGTGTGAGTGTGTATGTTCATTCTTATTTTATGAATAGATGAGTATACAAGATAAAGTTCGGCAGAATTTAAAACCAAAGCAATCATTAGGCTGGGGGGGTGGGACGGGAGGGGAAGGGAGGGGGGAGGGGAGAGGCTGCAAATAACTGTAATTAAACAAAAAAAATAATTAATAAAAAAAATAAATAAAATAAAACCAAAGCAATCAACATAACAATGTTTAAATAGTGTAATATTCATGTACTTATAGTCAGTCTTGTCATTATATGTGTATCAGTCTGGGTTCTCCAGAGAAACAGAACCAATGGGGTATATAGAGAATCACTACATAGATATCCTACAGAGTTCATTATGAAGAATCGATTCTCACAGTTATGGAGGCTGGAAGGTCTCAAAATCTGCACTAAGCAAGCTGGAGACCCAGGAGAGTGAATGGTGTAAGTTCTAGTCCAAGTTCTAGTCCAAGTCCAGAGGTGGGAGACCCATGTCCTATTGTGAAGACAGTTAACACAGAGAGCAAATTCTCCCGTACTCTGCCTTTTTGTTCTATTCAGGCCTTCAACATACTGAGTGAGACTCACCCACATTGGGAAAAGCAATCTGCTTAACTCAGTCTACTAATTCAAATGTTAATTTCATCTAGAAACACTCACAACTGACATGCCTGTAATAATGTTTAACCAACTGTCTGGGTACCCTATGGTCCAGATAGGACTGACACATCAAATTAACCATCAGAGTATATAATTAAATTAAATTTGGATTTATGTTTTTAATGAATTTTTGGTATTGTATGTATAATGTAATTAATTGTATATAACCTCAATTTGAATCCAGAATGATTTAACTTCTTGACAAGGCAAGGAAATAGTCACTATTTATTAGTCCTATCTGGAAACCCAAGCTATTGAAAATTTTTTTAAATAAACAAAGAAAGTATAGGCTGTGTTTTTGATTGATTTGTTTGTTATTGTGTCCTTTTACCCCATTCCACTGACTGAAAGTTTCTAAGCTACAGTAAAACATGAAATTGATTTTTTAAGGCACATAATGATGGCAGAAATGTCTGGAGATATGGAAGAACAGAAAAGAAAGCACAAAGATTTCATTGATGGAGAAGATCTAGAAAAAATTACCTCCATGTTTAGCTTTATTTGTAGTTTCTCTCCAATATAATATTGTTCTGAAGATAATGCACCCCCAAATTAGCAAGCATTCTGATTGAAATAAGTAGATGCAGTAGGTAGTCTTAAAGAGAACAAATATGTGTTCTAATTTTATTGTGACATATAGGAAAGAAGCAAGTAAAAATAATAAATTAGTGTTCCAATAAGAGAAAACAGTATGCATTTGGAATCATCAATAATCCAGCTAATTTATTCATCCCTATCATCAGTATACTTCATTAAGTTATGATAGTTCTTAATTGGTTGATTCAAAACTTTTCTGTATGAATTGGAAAATTTTTGTAAAGCGAACAGCATTGCCAAAATTGGAATAATAAGGAGTCAAACAGTCACTGTCCTCATTAAAATTATACAAATAAGTTATTTAAGCCATAAAGTTATAAAATTGCATCGGTGATGAGTGCTATGAATAAAGGTTGACAGGTTCTATGAAAGCTTTTCATGGTGGGATTTCACGACTTAGGTGTAGTTCAGTGAAGACTTGCTTAAGATAAGTGAGGAACGAAGGGGCGGGGCAAAGAGCCCAAGGCAGAGGGAGCTGAAGGCAGGGCAGGTGGACAGCAGCAGAGAAAGTGCAAGAAATCGTGATGTGAGCTGACACAGAGAGGTGTGCGGTGGACCAACTGTGCCAGGTCCCAAGAGCCACTGAAAATTTGTAAGTGGGAACAATGGATTGGAAGGGGTCCAAGTGAATGTGGGTAAACCAGATAAGAGGTTTTTTGTTGTTGTGAAAGTGAGACTAGGGTAGCGCCAGAGAAAATGGATATAAGTGTTAATATTTGAGACCTACTCAGGGATTAAAATGAACAGTACTTGGTAATAGATTTTATGCAAGGGATGAGAGAAATGGAAGCATTATGGATTTTACCTTTTGAGGTTTCTAAGTAAAGCAATAGAACAACAACAACAGCAACAAAAAAACCCGTAAGGAAGAAAGCTGTAAAATGCAGTTCTGACGTAAGTCCAAGGATTTCTTATAGCAATTGAGAATAGGAGCAAATGCTTCTTAGGCTTTCATTTATATGAACTGTTGATAATGATGTGTGTGCCGCACTAGAGCAGAATGAAGTACTCTAGCACCATTCTGGATATGCCATTACAGTTCTTAAGACATTATAGTTTGTGGTTTACATCTGCCTCCTTCACCAGGAACCACACAAAGACAGACGTTAGGTTGTATTTACATCTCCTGCAGACAATCAAGTTTCTGGCATAGCAGCTACTCAAATTTTTGTAAAGGGAAATAATTATGTCAAGAATCAAGCTTTAAAACTCTCTATTTTCCAAGTTATTTTTAGTATGGTTATATACTAATGAAAAACCTTTATATAAAATTCACCAAATCCAAAACACCAATTTAATAACTTCATTTACTCATTTATATTTTAGCCATAAAATGAAATATGGTTTTAGCCAAATATGACTACATTACTGATAAATGAGATTTAACTGTTGGCCAGCTTTCAAATAATGCTAAGAGCAATTACATAATATGTTCTATTACAAGAATATAATCCCAAATTTTAGTACAAGAGACTGATTAATTTTACACTATCCAGCATAGTACATTTTTAGCATGATTAAAGGACATATGGAATGAATTAGTAGCAGTTTCTTGAACTTTTTACACAGGTGTGTCAGTCCAACTACTTTTTACATTCTAGTCAGCAGATGGCACTGTTTTACTTTCTTTAGTTAATAGAGGCTTCTCCTGGGCCCTTGGACTCTTGAGAATTCAGCCTCACTCTATTAAATAATACTGTATTTTTGAGTTAACTTTTTGAGAGTTCCTATTTTTGACTTACAAATACTATAGAATAGGGACTGGTCTGGATTTAAAAAATTCATACATTGTTTTGGTCGACTTGAACTTTCTTAAATTTTTTTTCATATTGTTTCTTACTTGGTTTATTGCAAACAATTGTTCTCATTTTTGTAAACAACAGGAAAGCTCAGTTTATTTTACATTGTTTTATAGCTTTATTTCCAAGCAAGGTCAATGCTAAACAATACTGGAAATGATATTTAAATAATATTTAAACTAATGTAGCACAGTTAAAAGTTTTATTGGGTTTCAGTTTCCCACGTGTAAGAGTAACCCTTCCAACTCTTAAGTTTTTGAACTTACAAGTGAGTCAGGAGATCTGGATTTTATCCTGAGTGTCACAAAATATGCACTAAATGATCATAAGCCATTTGAATTTGTTTTTTGCCCAAATTTTTTGATGGGTAAAATAAACCTAGTCTGTATACTACTATTTTTAACTTGTAAAAACATTGTCAAGATACTGATTTTAAAGGTTTGGACTCTTCAAAAAGAAATATAATGGAATTGAAAATCAAGAAGTCCTTCAGACATTAACTAGAAATACAATTTATTAATAATGAAGTGTTCAAAAACAATAATAATCATTATTATGATGAGCAAAAGCAGAAATTATTGCTATTGAGTTTCCTTATGTCTTCATGTTACTCTTCAAAACTTAAAGAACCTTTAAAATCTTGTATTATTTACTTAAGTAAAAACACAAAAACAATAACCAAGCTACAACCTCCCTCCTACCCCGCCCCTCAAAAACCAAACCAAACCGAACCACACGAAAAGTGCTTCAGTACTTCCTTGAATGCATTTATAAGGAGAACAAAAAAAAAAAAAAATCTGTAATTGTAACTTTCTAAAAGCATTTCTTCCCAATTAGAGTGCAGTAATGACTCTAAATGGCACTGTCTCGAGGACAACTCATCAGTTAATTATATGGAGTTCTCTAAATTGAGGAGTGAAAAATGATACTAAATTTCAATCAGTGCAGATAAATATGGCTTGTCATTATTCACTTGGTATTTTGGACAGTCCATCTAAAGAGAAACATGTGGAGCAGAAATATTAATCATCTTTAAAAAAAAGAACAGAGAGTATGAGATTAAAACTGAACATTTATCCAAGGCTATATTCTTGTCTGGAATATGGTTTTTATAGTCATTCAATTCCCGTGATCCCCAGAGACTTTCATTTGCTTGCCCAGTTTATTTTCCATCTGGCTCTTTCAAACAAGGAAAAACAGTATGGCATTTCTATTGTCGTACCTAATAGCCTGTGAAAATTGATGTACAGTATATTTTAAATATAGTAGTTATATAATTTAAAATGTTAACTGAAACTTTATTTTCATTTTTGTGTTGCAGCTTAATTTAGCAATATATTCTCATAATAAACATCTTAAAATTCTATGATTTACTTACACTTATCTCTGGGATTATTCTATCTGTCCAATTTTAAATTACTTCTTAGTCTTAAAGAAAATATTTGTTTAAATAATAAATTGTCAATACATATTATTTATCCTAACAATTTTCCAATACTGTTCTTTTCTATTATTTTTAAATTTTCTTCCTTTTGCTTTTTGATATTTTTCAGGATCCTTTTATCTCCATCTTCCTTCAAACTGATTATCTGCTTATTCATGTTCATATAATTTTCAATCATGTTAAAAACGAGTATGGAGTTTGTTTATTATCATGGATATCCTCTTGTTATTCTCCACAATCACCTTTTTCATGGAGTGTAAGTTGGGGCCAGGCTCTGCCTAGCAATAGCCGAGCGGGTGCGCCCCTCTGCTCCCAGGGGAGTTTCCTGCACATGCCTCCATCCCTTTCCATCTGGCCTCAGCACAAAGGCTGTATCCCCTGTTAACACAACCCTTTGTTTTATGGAGGGCCTGGAGTTTATCTGAGAGTGAATACATGTGAAACAATAATCTGTTTGTGGGAGAACCTGGTCTGACCTTTTTTTTTGTACCTGAACCCTAACATGACAAAGAAACTACACTTAGGCAGCAACAAAGACTAGAAAAAGGTAAGGGCTGACAGATCTGAAAATAAATGCAAAGGGTCTGATTTCTCTGGAAACTATCCATTACTACATGCTTATGTTTATATAGCTATAGTAAAAAAGAAAAAAGCTTGCTATATTTTTGTGTATATCACTGAAAAACCTTTGTAAGATGTTCTGTCTGTACTGCTGCATTTGTATATTAATCTACCCATGAACTTTATGGCAATAGATTTTTCAAGATGAATATTTACAAAGTGTTAATTTTAAAAAAATAGAACTCTTATTTCTTCAGTGTGAATAAAATCACAATGATAAAATTACTGAAAACTTATATTTAACTGAAAACCCCTCTTTCAAAATGCATGCCGGTCTCAAGTGTTTAAAAGAAGTCAGATGATTTTTCTCACTCGCTCTCTACTCATGTCCCCCAATATTTTTTATTTTTCTGCAAATATAGAGTTTTATAAGACAATGCGTACAAGCTAAGAATTTTGTGTTACTTTTTACTGCAGAAGCACAAAATTTAAATAAAGGATACTAAAAGAGCAAAAATAAAGCACACACACCCCTCACCAGATAGGTGCTTTGTTTTTCATAATTTATTCCAAAATGTTTTATACAAAGCTGTCTCAAAGGCTTTATTTGGGTTTAAAAGTTTTAGATGCTAATGCAGATTGTCAATTTCAAATAGAATATTCACTGTTATTGCAAGATGGCAACTGAGATCTGGAACCTAACTGGGTACAGGGTACTTTGGATCAAAGAAAAAGATTAGGACTCTACCTCCCTGCTCCACCAAAGTATATTAATATATTTCATTAAAATATATTTTAGGTTTGTTTTGACGTGTTCTTTTTAAGTGCTTTGAAACACATTTTTATAACTGAATTTTAGAGTTAAACCTAAAAAATGATTACGTTTGAAGTGGCATGTAAAACTACATTTTAATGCATTTCTTCTCATATTTGGCTTGTTGAAAATGACCTTTGAACACATCTACCGGCATCATCTTACTCTGAAAAGGCAAGGTGTTTTTTGATAGCCACTGTCCACAAGAAGCAGAAACTGTGACGCCCACCCCCCCACCGTTACTTCACGAAGTGCTCACACACATCCCCTGTATTGGTCAGCAGTGCTGAGCCTTGCAGAAATCGGTGATTGCATTCTTTCAAATGGGTCCAATTTGCCAGTGTCTAAAAGGAAACAAGTCCAGCTTTCTTCATCCTTTTTAGAGGAAATTCACGAGCTTCTGTAGATTGCAGTGTTAGGAAAAACAAGTTTGTCATTTGAACGGTAGCACCACTTCCCCACTCTAAGCCTGTTTAAGAGAGTCCACTCAATAATTGCTGACTCCGTTTGCCTGCATCGCCAGAATTGAAGCCTGCCCGTAATTGTCCACTGTATTGATTAGGAACAAACGACAGAGGGACAAACTGATGATCACTTACTGGTCCCAGGTTTACCAAAGCGTGCTAATATGGTCTAAAAACTGTGTTTGTTGGGTTTGCAAAGCTTTACGGGGATGAAAGGAAAACCTGCAAATCTGCAGGCGACCGGCTCAAGGTCACCGAGGGAACGCTACGTCTGAAACTGGGCTCTTCAACTCTTGGGTCCGATAATGAATGGACGGGAGCCAAACGCCACACCAGCCCCGACAGAGTTTCGAAACTGCGCAGTAAAACAGCTAGCGAGAGCACTGCTGTTGTACCGGAGTGAAATGAACGCAGTCGGCCGTTCTCCCATCGCTGTCCGGCAGCATCCAGCAAATGGGTGCAGGGTTCAGAACAGCAGAACCTAGCTGTCCTTTCTCAGCTGCGCTAGCAGAAGCTGGAATCGCCGAGGGCGAGGACCGCGGCGGCGGCCCGAGGTTGGGAGACAGCGCCCGCGGCCGCCGAGCCCAGGGCGAGGGGAAGGAAGCCGGCGTGCGCGCAGGGATGGGAAGGGGTGGGAGGGACGAGGGTGAAGCCCGGGGCCAAAGGAGCATCCAGCGCCCGCTGCCTGCACAAGGGGGTGAAACCGGCCCGAGCGAGGGGGAAGCGGGAAGCAGGGGGGGGGGAAGGAAGTAAGGAAAGAGGAAGGAAAGACAGAGAAAAGAGGAAGAGGGCTGCAGTTTCTGCGGCCGTCTCAGTAGGAGGAGCAAGCGGGGAAAGAGGAGGATCCAGAGCCAGTCAGTCAGGCAGCCGCGGGAGGTGGGGAAACAGGAGCAGGAGGAGGAGGATTAAAGATGGCCACCAACAGCTGCGGGGAACGGCAACAACCCCTCACTTTCCGGGATGGTTTCTGCGGGTCGGCCCGGCCTTGATGGAGAGGAGAAGCCGGAGGAGCGCCGAGGCTGAGGCGGCGGCGGCGGGGACCCAGCGAGGAGGAGGACGCAGGGGAACCGGGGCCCGGAGAGGAGAAAGGAAAGGCGGTAGCGTCGCTGCCCCGACCGCCTAGCGCCGTTGCCCGCCCCGGCTGACCGGTTCCCGCACTTGCGCCCGCAAAATCAAGCCCGGCCCGCAGCCCCGTCGCCTGCAGCGGCGCACCCGCGCCCAGCCGCGGGCGCGGCGCGGCGCTCGCCGCCCCCTGCCCGTCGCCAGCGCGCCTTCCGTGCGAAGCTCCGGCCCGCTGCGGTCCCCGCTGCCGGCCAGGCCTGCCAGCCCTCGGTGAGTGCCCCCCGCCCGCCGCCCCGCCGCCCCGCCCGCGCCCGGCGCGCCGCGGCCGCTTTGTTCGTGCGGGGCTGAGGCACTGCCCGCTCGCGGCCCTGCGCCCGCTGCCCCTGGGGACGGGCCGCGGCCCAGCTGCTGTCCTCCCTCGGGACGGCGCGCAGCCCCCCGCCGCCGCCGCCGCCGCCGCGGCCATCTGCGGCGGTGGCCTGGCCTGTGTCCTGCACCGCAGCCTGGAGAGGGCGCCGTCGCGGTGGGGTCAGGGTCTGGGTCACGCGCCGCCGGCGGTGGGGAGCGATGCCGGGGTGTTTGGGGGGTGGGGGAGGAGAGGACTGGACGCTGCCGCTAGTCAGCAGTGGGGGCGTAACCTGGCGGCCGGGGACTGGCGGCGGGGCAGGGGGGGGCGCGGTTCTGCCCGGCGCCCCTCCGCCAGACCCCGCAGGGTCCGGGCGCAGCCCAACCAGGCCTCCATCCCTCGGGCGCTGTCTCCAGGGCTGCGGGCCTCTCTTGGCTTATTCTCTAGCCCTGCTCTCCCCCCGCACCGTGTGCCGGAAACCTTTGGTTTATGGAAGGAACCAAAGATGCTCCTGTGTTCTGTGCTTTACCCTTTTATTCTCTTGTACAGGGGATGCAAACATTCCCGGGTACCGTGGGGTTTTAAAAGCAGAAGTGACCTTTCAGACCAAGAAGCATTTGGCCCACCTAGCTAATGTTTGATCGTCAGGTGCAGCGTTTCATGGATTTTTACCCTTGAATTCTGAGATCTCCAGTATTAGGTCTCCCTTTCACTGAAATAGTCTGATAAAACCTGATTGGAAAGGATGTTTACTGTATACGAAAACCCTTGCCTCAACTTCCAGTTTTTTAAAAATTGTTTCCTGTGGGAAAATGGTGCTAATGCATAGGAAAAACTATTTCTTGCTCAGTTAATGGCATGAGTTGGTTAGTGCCAACTGGATGTTGTAGTCTGAACACCAAACAATTAAAGAAAAACAAAACCTTTTGTTTTGAGATAGCAGCATATTTCCAGCTTGGAATTATTTGATAGGAGGTTGAGAACAATTAGTTTCCACTATCTGGCATTATAACAAATAAACACAACATGAAACAGAACCAAAATATATTGGATGTAATACTAGTGCATAGGTCTAGGGAAAAATAAGTCCAGCTGAAAAAAATAAAACTTTATCATGGGACCCTAATAATAGGAATTAGCTTGTATTTTTTTTATATTTAAAAACTATATAATGCATTAGACTGACTTGAAAACTCTACCTACAGTCTTTGAGCGTCAGTATTGCATGTTCCCACTTTGAACCATTCATTCTCAAGCAGCTAGAAATGCACGTTTCTACTACTAGTTTTTCTGAGTTGAAATTGATTCATGTACAAAATTTATGTTTCTAATTTAAATTTTCTGCAAAAAATTAGATGAACTAGAAAACATGTTCTTCCTGCTCTTGTAATACCTGTTTTAAAAAAAGTAAATGACACATATTTCAATATTAGTTGGATTCCCTATTTTGAAGATTCTTAAATTACACTGCTCAACTTTGCAAGTTTAAGAGTTTACATCAGGCATTCTTAATTTTATACAAGTATTTCAGAAGGTCCTTGAATCCTCAGTTTATGTGCAGAATGTAGCACAGACAAGCATACCTTGGAGATGTGGTGGGTTTGGTTCCACACCACCATAAAAAAGCTCATCAGAGTCTTTTAACAGGTGGAAAATCTTGCTTTTCATTTGTTAACAACAACAAAACCCAACATCTGTGAAGCATAATAAAAAGTGGAAAAAATGGGTAATACCTGTATATGCTTTTTTGGGGGGTAAAGAATCCTTGGAGTAATATTTTCAAAAAGATCAGTCTCTACAAAAGATTATGAACTACTGGACATGTAATTAAAGAATAGATCTCTTATATTTGGAATGTTGAAATTCTTAGGATTAGATTTGAAAATTTGTATCTTTTCAGTTATTTCTAAGAAATGTTTGTTACTGACAATTTGGCACAGAGAAATAGTTTTTCATGCATTCTTATGGAACCTTTAGGAAAATGTTACTCTCATTTTACAGATGAGGAATCTTTAGAGATGCTTGTTCAAAGTCATACAGTGACTGGTAGGGCCGACATTTAAACCCAGGCTTTGTAAAGTCAAAGCTAGCACTCCTAACAATAGGGAAGGCTGCACTAGGCTTTGAGTCAATGGTAGCGTTTGTTTGATCTTAAACTAGTATTGATGTTTTGTTAAAATTGAAAAGTGAATCTGAGATGATCAAACGCACAATATCATGGAATTTTAGAACCACTGACTCCAAGTAAGAAGAAACCTAAGTGATTAAACGTCTCTTGATGATGCTAGTCTGAAATTGTACCCAAAATACAGCCACTTCCACAGCATCCTTGGGAGGATCATCCAGGCTCTGATATTCGTACTCCCTGTCATTACAAGTTCACTTTTTTCAACATTTTTTATCTTTTTCTATTTATGTGAGTTAAAACCTGACTTCCTGATATTTCCACTAAGTTCCAGTCCTCCCTGTGAATGTATGATGCATTCATCTTCCAGAAAATAAATAAGAGATAAATGACTTCTCTAATTGTTTTGTAGTCAAGTTTCTTGGAGTGTAATTTACATGCAGTAAAATTTCTGAGAAATGTATACAGTTGGATGATTATCAGCACAATCAATATATCAAACTCTTCCATCACACCAGAAAGTTCCCAAGGTGCTTTGTGGTCAGTCGTCTCCCTGAATCCCCACCCCCCAGCAACCATTAACCAATTAATGCCCCTATAATTTTGTCTTTTCTAGAATGTCATGTAAATGAAATTATGCAATATGTAGTCTTTTGTGTCATCTTTCACTTAACATAATGCTTTTGATACTCATTAAGTTGTTGCATGTATCAGTAGCTTGTTTAGTGGTGTGCTGATAAATATTGTTAACAACTTGCTCTCCAAAAGAAAAAAAAAAAATCCCTGATTTGTAGCATTTGGTAATCATTGCACTGTAAATACTCTAACCATGGCCTATATTAAGCTACCTAAACCAGCTGGCAAAATTCCTGTAACTCTTTAACAGTGGGCTCTCACCAGCTGGTACCAGCCCACTCTAGCACACCACTGATTTTGTTGCTTTATATTGTTGAGTAGCATTCTATTCTGTTGCAGTGCCACAGTTTGTTCATCTGTTCATGAATTGGACATTTGAATCCCAGTTTTGGTCAACGAAGAGTAAAGCTGCTGTGAACAGTTTTGTACTGGTTGTTGTGTGGGGAGGCAGAATTTTTTTTTTTTTTTTTTTTTTGAGTTGTACCTAGGAGTGAGGTTACTGGGTCCTGTAAATGTATATTTATCGACATCAGTAACTCTATGTTGTTCTGCCTAACTGTTCTCCAAAATGACTATCATTTTGCATTCCTACCAGTAGCGATACAAGAATTTCAGTTGTTCAGCATCTTTGTCAGTACTTAGTATTCTCATTTATTAAAATTATAACCCAGCGATTTTCAACCGTTTTCACCTCATGGCACACAAACTAATTGCTAAAATTCTGCAACATACCAAAAAATGTATTTTTTTGCTGATTTGACAAAAAATAGGTATAATTTTGATTCATTCACAATGGACAGCTATTGTTGTGTTGGCTGTTGTCGATTTTTTTTAATTTGACAATCTAAAGGAAAAAGATGTCAGCGTGCCTGACCAAATAGTCAGGTATTACATGTTTTAAAAGTGCGTGGCACACTGGTTTAAAATTGCTGTTATAGCCACATAACACATTTGTTATATGTGTAATGGTCTCCTTTAATGTTTTTTACTTAATTTTTATTTTCAGTATTTGAACCAACATAGGAGGTTTATGACAGACATTACTAAATAATTCTTTTTTGGCTTGGTCATCAGTCATGATCTCATTCACTATGGCACTTAAAGAATGTTTTTTGAGTTTCTTATTGTGCAGTTGTCTTTCATATTATTAGAATTGCCTTTTAAAAAGGAATCACTATAAAGGAATCCTAAGACTTAGCTGTTAACATTTTTTAAATGTGGCTTTTATTTACTTATTTTTAAAGGTTTTATTTATTTTTAAAAAGAGGGGAAGGGAGGGAGAGAGGGGGAGAAGCATCAGTGTGTATTTGCCACTAGCCCACCACCCTGTACTGGGGACCTGGCCTACAACCCAGGCATGTGCCCTGACTGGGAATTGAGCTGGTGACACTTTGGTTCCCAGCCTGCGCTCAATCCACTGAGTTACACTAGCCAGGGCCTAGATGTGGCTTTTTAAAAAGCTATGTAAATCTTGTTTTTTTTTTTTTTTTTTAAGAAAAATTTAGAATTCTCAAATTATAAAGCATCTTTTCAACTTTTACTACTTAGCTCTAGATTCCCATATCCGACTGCTGATTTAGACATAGCTCCTGAGATGTTCTCATAGGCGTGTCAACCTCAGTATGACCAAAACTTAGTTCATGATCTTTCCCCCCAAATATCTTCCCTCCTCCTCCCTTCTCAGTCTCAGAACGATCACGTCCCCTGTCACGGGCAGGGCAGTCATCTTCTGCTCCTTAGTCTTCCTCAGTTTCCACATACAGTTAAGCATCGGATCAGGTCCAATTGCTTTTATCTTCTAAATATTTCTCTTATTCCACCACCTCCTCCTCAAAAGCCTTTTATTAAGTCCTGTATTTCTCTGATGAATTATTACAGTGGTTTTTAAATGCTCTCTTTAACTTTACCCTCACCCCTTCTCATCAATGCCCCTCACTCCCTTTCCAAAATGAATTCTTTTTTTTTTTAATTTTGAAAAATATAAAATTGTGATATTTCCAATATGCATTTTTTTCCTACTTAAAATCTTTTAATAGATCCTACGTTGTTATCAAAGAGCCATTAAAGCACTGGGTCGTGGTCCGGGCAGAGCTCTGTGTGGCCTGGCTTCAGCTTCTCCAGTCTCATCCCTGATGACAGCCATTCTTTTGTTCATCCTTTGAAAAGGATTTGTGTGCATCTGCTGTCTGCTCCGCACAGTGCTAGGTGATGGAGTCATATCAAGGAGCTTAAATTCTAGTGCGGGTCACAGATAACAGATGTCTGTATTGTCGGTTGCTAATAAGTGCCATGGAGAACCAAGACTAGGGTCCTGAGGTGTGCGTGGAGTTGCCATTTACAAGGCGCTGTGAGAAGACCTCTCGGTTAAGGTGACATGTAAGCAGTCCTGAAGCACTGGAGGGGATGGGCGAGAGTTTTACATCTGAGAGAAGGGCAGGTGCGGAGGCCCTGAAGCAGGAGGAGAGCAGCCAGGGATTGGCTGTAGGGAGGTGAGAACTGAGGTCAGGGTGGTGGGGGCACTGGCTGACGGTGGAGTCCAGTGCCAGGACTTTGACTTCTGAACTTAGTGAATCTGAGCCTAGAGTGTGCTGGCCCTGGGCGTGGACAGAGATGCGTTCCTGTCTCCTACCTGAAGTTTCTGAAGTATGCTACCCTGTTGTGCCCCTGAGCCTTTCCTGCTACCCGGCACAGCACTGTGCTCCCTTAGCACCCTTTGTTGTACTGCTGCTTATTAGCTGCTTTATTTTTTGTCTCCCTTCCGTAGACTGAACTTCCCAAGACTTTATTTTTAACCTCTGAATTCCAATTTCATTGAATTAATATCTGTTGAATTATGGGGTTGCTGAAAATGAGATTAATCATTGAATACTGGGTAACCCAGCAATATTGTGTAATGACTGCTAGCTCATGTGGATGTGGATTCTGTCTGTTTTGCTGACTAGTGTACATTTAATGCCAGGGCAATGAACCATGCATAATAGGTGCTCAGTAAATGCCTAGTCAGTGAATGAGTGCACATCTGTGTACCAGCCTCTGCTTTTTCTTCTCCTTGCCTTCCACCTTGTTTCTGCCCAGCGGCAGCGCCGAGCTCCTTGCTTCTAGTTAAGGAGTAGTTACATTTATACAGTGCTAAAATTACATTTGGCCCTTTAAAGGCAACCGCGAGGCTGATGTGGCCCCCGGTGACAATGAGTTTGACACCCCTGCCTTCACATGTTTCCCTAATGGCCCTGTCCTTCCTCTCATTTCATGCTGAAGAAATGCCAAATACCTAGGAAATTCATTCATTCATTCTTTATAAACAACTGTAATAATAAATGTGGATAACCTCTCTCCAAGCTAAATAGATAGGGTTTATTTACACTTATGTTTTCCTTTTGTTGGTGGGTATTTTTTGAGGTTACTTTATTAGCCTCATAATCACTAATAAACGAGACACCGGATAGGCCTAGATTATCATTTCTATATATGACTCAGTAGGAGCCCTGCATAGTGTGAGAAGTCTAGTACTGGAAATAAAGTCGGCAGTATTTCTTAGCGTGTTTCATTTGGTTGAACAAGTAGTTGTGGTTGGTGTACTTACCTAACCACCAGTGCAGGCCTTTAGCGGTGTTTTGGTGCTCACCAGAGAGTCTGTAGAAGTGTCTGACTTCAGTGCACACCCTTGAACCTTGGAACTCTAGGTATTAACTTAAGCATAGAACTATTACCTGTAACTCCGAGTCCCTCAGTCCTTTACATCTCAGGCTCCCATGACCTGTCTGACCCCTACAGGGGAAGGACATTGGGAGATCCTTAAGTATTGTATCTGCGGAAGCTGTAAGACTTGAGGCAAGACATTTAAGGTCATATCTGTTAGTGATATGAGCCATTTTCCTCCATTTTTGGTTAACCAGAAATCATTATGAGCAGTAGATTGTCTTGTGCATAATACATCATACTTACTGGATTATTGATCTTCCATAGTGTTGTAATCCATTGTGACAAGCCTAGTGATGTTTTTACTATATGAAATACTTTGTATATCCTAGCCCACTTAATATCTATACTATTTGAATTTGACCAATTACACTGTAATTTCACTAAGTGCTGAGTTTTTGCTTTGTTTTCGGTTTCGGTTTTTTTGTTTTTTAATGGTTACATGTGAGTAGGTCCTTAATAGAGTGGTCTTACTATTAAATTTGCACATAGCTTTTTTTAAATCAAGGAAAATTATTAATGACTTGGGTTTGAGTTTGCTGCCATAAAGTTTTAAAAATTTTTGTCACTTTCTATTTGTATATAGTATATTAATTATTATATGAGTTGGCACAATGCTAGTACATCTAGGTATTTTAAGTTTAATATATCATTGTTTTGTGAATTCCACAAAGTGGATTCCATGGTGGTGATCAAGCTTGTGACTTCAGAGGTACTGTGCCAACCCTATCAGTGTACTGAGCCATCAGCAGATAGATACTTCTGAGCCTTGAGAGGACTGACTCCCTATGGAGAGAGGTACTGTGATCATGCATTTTGGTGGGTTGTAAGCTTGTATCCGTAACTTTAAATCAACGAGATATATGTGAAGCCTCAATGAATTTAAAGTACTGTAATTGTATTTTGGGGTGTAGAAGACTCCTGAATGAAAAGTAATAAACTACGGTTGTTTGATTCTTCTGTGCATGGCCTAATTTCTTTAAGGTATTCATTCGTACTACTTACAAAAGATAAGTGGCTGTTTATAATGACAGTTTCAGAGACCCAATTTGAAATCTGGTACGTCTGCTGCTGGAGAGCTGTGTTACTTTGAGCAGGTCACCGGTCCTGTCTGGCCTCTGGCTCTTCATCTGTTGGCAGTCCTTTCCATACCAGGCTCCTTAGAAAATAGTGATGACTGTATTCTGACACTAATTCTTTTAGCTTTCCTCTGTTTCTTAAGCCCTTGGTACTTCGGTTGTGAGCGGGATCACATTACAGGGTGATTTCTGACATGTGTAATAGGTATGTCTTGAACAGTTGATGAATCTGCTACATGTTAAAATATCAGGCCTCGCTTCCTCTTCCTGTGTAATGTTTCTGCTTAGCTTGTTTCCCTCTGTTCTCCAGCCAGTATGGATTTAAAGGAGGTCAATTAATTTGCTGTTAGGCTAGGAAGATAGGAATTTGTTGCATAGCCATTATTTCATATTAAAAGTCATGCCAAAGTTATTTTGTATAATCTGTTATTTTCTTTAGTGGAGGGCAACTAATTTGTTTATCTGCAGAGAACCCTGTGGGTTTATTGCCTTGCTCTAAGTAAAACATCCATGTGCACAAATTTTGCTTTATAAATTGCATAACTTAGGAGGTGATTAATTATTGTATATAGGATCAACACTTTAAAAAGAATCCCACAAGTATTTTCTCAAGATATCCAAATCTTGTAGTACATTTTTGAGTGTTCGTGTTTAGAAAAGCAGCTTACTTGTTTTAATTTCTCTAACGTTTATTCAGACTGCATTACCTTACTGATGTATTTTTAAATTTTGAAGTAATTATAAACTCAGGAAGTTGTGAAAATGACCAGTAGAGTCCCATGTAACCCTGAACCATCTCCCTTTACCCAGTAGTAACATCTATGTAACTGCAGTACAGTGCTGACTTGTATTTCATTGCTAAAGCCATAATGATCTTGCTCCTTTTAAAAAATGTTGACAAATACAGGAATGTTGTTATTTTTATTCTCAGAGGGTGAAAACATTAGTGTGTACAAATTCAGATTCCATACCTTGTTTCTACAGGCAGCTCACCAATCTATGTTTCTTCCCTGCACTTTCTATGATGGGGGTGACAGGTAACCAGGCAAATGGCTAATTATTTTCCAGCAGTTAGTTCATTCACAGCCTTAGGTATAGTCATGTGAAATTTCAGTTACATGGCATTTTCTTAATTCCTCTTTGTTGGACTTCTTTATTTAATCATTGCTTGCTGGGAACTTTTATTTTTGCATGTAACAGAATATAAAGAAAAAATATTGGGCAGTTGGTCAAGAGATAATTATTAAGTACCTGCTGTTACTGTGTTGACTATAGAGGACATATTGGAAAAGTAGAAGGAGTGTTTATAGTGTAGTTGAATAAATAGCTGTAGAACATCACCACGTGTTATATAATATATTTCAACAAATTTTATTCTCTCTCTAACACATAGAAATCGGCATGTAATTGGCCTGCAGTAAACACTGAGTGAATGAATGTACGTTAGTAATAAGCATGTTGTCAGAAAATTCTGTAAGTCTTAAGAAAATAAATGTTTACTGTCACTCCTAGGAATTCTAAAACTACTCTTTATCGAATAAAAGAATGATAATACGTGTTTTATTATGTTTCTTTATTCTCTTCACCCTAGAAGACCCTCAGTTAATTAGTAATCAGATTACCTTGTTTAGAGCCTGAGTCTTTCTGATTCTGAAGCCCAAGTTCCTTCTCTCTGGCCCACGGCTCCTGAAAACAGTGCTAGGAGACTTACAGGGTAAGTGCCGTGGTTAAGTGGACAAGTGTGGGATTAAACTCTGTGTCCTTCGTCTTTGGAAAAATCGTGTATTGATTGCCTAGTAATCTTATTTCACTTCATTTATTTATATAATAACTAGTGACTACATTAGATCAAGTATAAGGGCTTAAACTTGCTCTTGGAACCTAATTCTTTTCACCCAAATGATGATACACTGTAAATAGACTCTAAAATGATGCTATAATGTGTATTAATCATTCTGAAAAATTTTTCCTAAATATTTATGAACTCTTTCATTGTGTACTGTACTTGGTACTATGGGAGCTACATGGATAGTTCTGCTCACAGTAACTTTATGATATAGTGCAGATAAGATAGATGTATAAATAATTGAACATTATGTGATTAGTCTGTCTGAAAAGTACCGAAGTTCTGTGGACTCTTAGTAGAAAAATAGTTTTAGTTGAAATGATTACAGGATGGCTAAGGTGTTTGATCTGCATATCAGGGTGATTGATAGAATTTTTTTCATGAAAACTGAAATTTACTTATCAGAGTTACAGAAAATTATGAAATCAATAGATTTCACCATCAATGAGTCAGATGGAAAAAATGTTTGTTTGAATATATTGTTTAAGTAATAAAGGTGAGGATTAGGGCCCTGGCTGGGTAATTGGCCCTGGTTAGAATGCCCTCCCAATAGGCCAGGGTTGCAGGCTCCATCCCCTGTCAGGGCACACGCAAGTGTCAACCATCGGTTTCTCTTTCTCCCTGACCCTTTACTCTCCTTATCCCTCCTTCTCACTTCCTCTCTTTGAAAGCAGTGAATTACAAATTAAAAAAAGATAAGGGTTAGAAATAAAGTAAAATTCTTAGAGAAGACCATACTTTTAACACGAGAAACTTACTTTTGCATCTGAACATTTTACACTAGGTCACCATGAAAATGGAACTAAATATGACTTCTCTAGCATGTATTCTTTTTAAAGATAATTCGATCTGTTGGATCAATGACAGACTTGCTTTATAGATTGCATTTTATTTGCTAAATAAATTTGATAAGTTATGTCTGTGGTCAAGATGAGAATTGATGTATTGCTGTTTTATTATTTTTGAAGTTCTGATATTTAAAATATTTCTATTACTGCTAAGGGAAATATCCTTGAAAAAGTTATCTTGGCTTTCTGAAGTTCAGCATTGTTAAGAGGTGGCTGTTGGAGGCGGCTTAACGAAGAGAAAGGATCACATGGGTGGAACGTGATAGGGGGCAGGGGAGAAAGGAGAAGAAATGAGATTTCTCTGTAAATGGGGATTGTTCTGCTGTGGGTCATTCAGTCTTAGCAGAGGCTGACCTGTGCCTGGTAAAACCTGAGGCATTTTTGAAAGCTAGTTTCTTCATCAAACCTATATAAAGAGCAGACAATCTTGATGTTACTTTAGTTGTACAATGAATATTAATGAAAAATGGTGTCATGACATGTGTTTGTGTTCTCCAGCTCCTTTCCACAGAGACCTAGATTTAAATCTGAGTCACTAGAGTAAATAAATAAGTTCAGTGATTCCCAGCCTGTGGTTGGTTGCATAATCACCACATGGGCTGGCCTAGGTGTTTATACTTTCAGGAGGGGATGGGGAAGCTGGAAAAGACATGGCAGCTGCTGAAAAGTCATTGAGGCCACTGTTCCTTCGGGGGTGCACTTGTGTGGCTGGGCCAGGGCAGGGGAGACAGGCAGAATCTCCTTGCTAGGGTGACAGTACTAGTGATCTCTATTTGTAGCCTGGAGAAGAGCATTGTATTTTTTAGAAAGTATATTCTTTTTTTCTCTTTATGGATTTTCAGGCACTTTGAATTTCCTCAGCCTAATTCTTTCATAAAAAATGATTCACTTTTGACTGCTGAGTGCCAGTGTTGAAAGATCTTTAAAAAGATCCTCATATTCTAGCCTTTTTTCTTTCTGCTCTGCTTCTTGACATCTACTGTAATGCCGAGTTGAAGAGCTGCTTTGCATATCGTAATGTCATCTGACAAAGCGTCATTCCAGTCCAGTGCAGTTGTGTTCAGCAGGAGCTATTTTAATGGAAGATTGGTTGCATTCCTATACCTAATTGTTACTTTGGTGTTGTTAAGCTTGTAGACACCAACCACACCTGTGTGTGCTTTCTTCAGTTTTGTTAAAGTTTAGAAATGCTCTTACATACATGTTGGTTGCATCGATTTCAGTATTTTAAAAAATGTTTTCTTATCTAAGTAGCAGTGGTATTATACACAAATTTTGAGTTAGACTTTTGTATTTTATCATCTGTTATCATTAAGAGATCAAAAAAAAGTGCTGTTTTTATAAAAAAGAAACAACTTTAAAGATGGCAAAGTGACTAGTTTTGTAAAGAGTTGCTGTGGCTTATTGGAGTTTTCCCGTCCAGTCTGTTTTCTTCATGAGCGTTCAAGTCACTTTGATATCGCTTATTATTCAGTAGGGAGTTATCTTTGGGAAAAGGGACTTCGAGCTGCCATCACGCTTGGTTTTCTTTGAGTGAGGTCCTCCCTAGTCGTTGTCATTCCATGGTGGCTGTATTGCAGTGTGAGCTGAATACAGTTGACACTCCTTCACTAACCATCGGAATCCGCTGTTTTTTTCTTTTTTAATTCAACAAGATTTTTGTTAACTGTCTCCTTTGTGCGTTGAAATATTGAGATAAGATACTAATCCTTCTTTCAAAGAGCTAGTTTAACTTAGGAACAGAGAGTTATTAAATAATGTGGTAATGGTATTGTTTGAGGTTTCATTGGCTTCCCTCCCTAGCCCCAGTATTTGGAGTTCCTTATTATCCATTGTACTTGTTCTTATTGTAGATCTTTGGTTTATAAAGTAAATATACATACCTTTTCCCTATAATCTTGGACTACTTTGCAGTTTTTCCTTAAACTCATGATTATCCCATTTGTGGCCTGATCTTTAGGAACCAGGGTAGACAAATCCAGGAAAGGGACAACGTTTATAAGGGGGTAGTGTTGATAATGAAGCTAGATTTTGGAGAAGGTGATGGGAATCCCATTTTTGGCACTAGGTAGAATTAGAAATTTAATTGTTTCGTAAAGAATTCAGCATTGATGAAAAGAGATACTAATTTATATATAGGTGCTGTTTTATTGCTCTAAGGTAACTTATTTGTTTTGTGTCAAGAAATTACAGCAGGAACTCTTGGGAATTAAATGGTTATTTCTACATGCTATTATAGAATATATTTATATAATAAAATGTAGTCATTTTCTCTTTTCCTACTTTTAACAATATAACCTGGTGATTTAAAAAACAGGCACATATATGTTTAGGAATATTATGTTATTTTAATACTACTGTTTTACAAAGTTTCTGATTCGTACCATTCAGAAAATATTTTTCTTTTGTTTATCTGTTTAATTCCTTTGTTTTTAAATTCTGTAAGTTTGCTTACTTTTACCACACCTCAGTAATTGATAAGGTTTTGTTGGCATTTGTGATATGACAGAGTTGGTCAAGTTTAAGAGTAGGGCAGAGGTTACTATTGTATAGGACGGGCTGGAATGAGTTCACACTTTGAAGTAGTGCTGCATGTTAGAGCCAATCTGCCCTACGCTGCAGGTGTTAAGGAAAGGTTCTCTTCGGTAGGCCATGTCAAGAGTAGAATAGCCGTAGAGCCATTCACGCAACCTATTGTAAATGGGAATTCAAGGTAGAGAAGGACATGGAATCCTGAGAGTGGGGGAGAGAACCAGAATGAATGAGTACACACATGTATACATAGATTTATGTGAATGGCCTCCAGAGGATTTTGTCTGTGTGAGCTTGGTTACTGGGCTCTAAGTAATGGCTGGGTACCAGTCCTTGGGGTTGGAACTGGCAATCAAAAAGAGGCATCCCGGTTCTACGACAAGACAAAGCAGGAACCAGACTAGGAACCTCTGGAAATGTCAAAACAGAAGCCTTGTTGTAATTACTCAAGTATAAACAGGGCTAGAACAGCAGAAAGGGTAGGAATAGAATAGAGTAGGTATGAGAAAAGCTGGGAACCCTAGTTATCTAACTTGGCCATAAAGCCTGGGTAAATATATGTTAATGATAACTTGATCTGGAATCAAAGATTGGGGCTGAAACTGCTTAAGTATCTCGTCACAAATCTGTATTGGTGATGCAGGATTTAAGTGATAAGAGAAGCGGAGCACATGGAGAGCAGAAACAGGCTGGGCTTGACATTCTTTTATATATTATTAAGTATCTTTTTTTTTTAAAGACTTTATTTATTTTTAGAGAGAGGGGAAGGGAGGGAGACTGAGAGGGAGAGAAACGGCAATGTATGGTTGCCTCTCACATGGCCCTCACTGGGGACCTGGTCCACAACCCAGGAATGTGCCCTGACTGGGATTCAAACCGGCGACCCTTTGGTTCCCCGCCTGTGCTCAATCCACTGAGCTACGCCAGCCAGGGCTATATATTATTAAGTATCTCTTAAGGAAGAAATTCATTTCTGTGGTTAATCAGTAATCATTTAGTTTGCTTTATTGACACTGGTGTGGCATCACGAGATGTAGAGAATTGCTGATGCTTCATAGCAATGCCTTAACAGGAAGCTGCTGCTGAACTGCTAAAATTGACAAACTGAAGCTTCAGAGTAAAGACGCTTTCTTGCAGAATGGGAGGATGTAAAAAAGCATGTTAGGCATGAGGGTTCTAATGTCACAATTCTACAGGCAAAAGCACACCATGTTAAGAGTTTAGTTTTTGAGTGGGGTAAAAGGAAGCACCAAAAATGTATGAACATGATAATTTGACACTAAAATGAGAACCTTCCACACCTTTTTTAACTTCTTAGAAGAAATCATATTAGCATTTTAGGGTTGTAGTTAGCTGATGCTCACTAGCATAAGAGGTGACAAAAGGCGTTTATGGAACCTGTACTGGAAGTTGAATGATAAATTGAACAAACAGGGCTTGCACAGAAGAAACCAGAGAAGCTCTAAGAATCTCAGCCGGAGTTTTTATACCTTCTTTCTAGACCCCTGCAATAAATGTGACTGTGCTCTAAAGATTTAGTCTCTGCTTTGCCTTTTCAATTTTTATATTCCAACAAGAAAGGATGAGATTAGTCCTGTTCAGATCACGTATCTATCTCCCAGAACCGGGGGGCCCAGAGTCTTAGTGTATAGTTATAGCACTAGGCATGTACCCCATGTGCTGGGGGCCATCCCCAAAAAGAGGAGATCAAAGCTGGATCCTTCTAGGAGGTGTCTAGATGATCCCATCCTTTGTAATTTAACCATCTATTTTACCTCCTCTTTTTCCCCCAGTTTTCTGCTTTCTTATATTAAGGTAGAGATAACCCTGCTACCCAATATGTGCACTTTTTCTAGTGGGAGAAAAATCTAAATACAAGCTAAGGTACCCGTCAAGAGGCAGTGCCATAAGGCTACTGATTCTGGGTGATATGCTGCCCTTCATTCCACTGTGATTCTTTTTTGATATTTTACAACCTAAATTTAATTCCTGCCGACTTACCATCTACATGATTAGGGGAAAGGAAAATGAAATAAAATGTATTTAAAGAGAAAGATGCGGGCACTTACTACACACCAGTGACTAGTACAGAAATAAATGGTGACTACAATCCATACTTTTTCATGAGTGCACAGAACCTAATCTATTTCACTTCAGATTTTGTATTTCTGTTACCTTCTGCTCATCAGGTATCTTGGTTTATCAAGTTCTCTTCTGAACAAGCTGAGCCAGTGCTTCCTTCATGAAAGGGTCTGGTCTGGTAGTTCCAACTGTATAGAATTGTGATGGTCTGCTGCTAACCTTAACACTGTGCACTGTACCACCAGAAAGTACTCTGTGGGAATCCCCTGCATTCTTCTCATGGTCTTTCCACCTGCTCCCCCAAAGGTATAGTAGCAACCTCTCTTTTCCTTGATAGTCAAGGACAGTTACCTCCCCTCCCCCCAATTCTGTAGTCTTTATTTTTGGTTATTTTTCTACTGTCATGAGGAAATCAAACTGAACACTGTAAGTTCAGCTTTCAATATAATGAAACAGTTATTTTATCTCCTGGTATAAGTATTTTTTTCCTTGGGAACTAAAACTGCTAGATCAGATTCCAGAGTTGTTGAGACAAGAAGCAAAACGCTGTTGTTTGGTTCCCATATCCAGTGTATCCTGGAGATGGAGACATTGAGTATTGGTTAGTGGTTCAGAACTTGTTTTATATCCTACAGGACAGTACCCCAACTTAATTTTGTGTAGTAATGCTGGCAGAGGCAAATTCAGAATTGGTGTATCTTATGGTGAGGACCAGTCATCACCATTTCTATAATGCAAAAAAGCTTATAATTTGCTTGTAAAAGAGGTAGTGCTTAGGGGGGACTCAGGCAATTGGGTACTCGGCAGTTGGGTTCTCATCAATTGTATCCTTGAGGTCAGTACTAGTAAATCCATGCAATTGATAACCTTTCGTAACTGCCGCTCCTGCCACCTGGTTGTTTTCGTGAACCTACTGAGCAAGGACCAGGTTGGCTGGAGAAGTCTGACTTGATTTGTCACGTGGGTCATCTTATCCATCTGATCATTAGGAAGCTTTATATTTTGGTTTGTTTGCTTTGGCAGTGGCAGGATTCTGGTGAACACTTAAGAGAGGAATTTTTTAGGTTATTGCCCGGTTGTGAGAGATTCATTCAAATAGTCATTCCATAAATCTCCCTATCATTTATCCTCTCATCTTTCATGGTAACAAAAAAAGGAAGGATTGTAGGCTCTATAACACTCTAAGTATCTACTGCAAATTAATATTACATTCTGTAAATTCCCTAAACTTAAGCAGTTTTCATGCCACATCTAACAACTATTTTTTAAATTTTAACTTATTTTTTCTTATGTAACTCAGCTCTTTTCCTTTTTTTGATTTTATGTTCTATAGTTCCTCAACTATAAAGGCCCATTTAAATATTTTTAACATTTTGGTTTAAAGAGTTCTAAAATGCCATATATACTATGTTTGTGAAAGCATGTGTATATTTGTATACATATACATATGTACTTAGCATAGAAAATGTCTGAAAAGGTATATATAACACTGTAAGCAATGATTATCTTTGGGACATGAGTTAAGGGAAAATAAGAATTGGTATTGTGGTAGAGAGCAACTTTTATTGCTTGACATCAAAAAATGTGTTCTTGTTGATATTTTATATTCTACTAAGTACATACTTTTCATTAATATGAAAAAGGTGAGCATTCGGACCAGGACGGGCAAGACGGTGGCTGGCAAACTGGGTGGTCCCACATGTGTGCAGATAAACCAGGAGGAACAACTGGGGAGCCAGACAGACCATGTGACCCAGGGTTCCAGCACAGGGAAATACAGCCTCAAAACCTGTGGCTGTAAAAACCTGTGGGAGTTGCGGCAGTGGGAGAAACTCCCAGCCTCACAGGACAGTTTGTTGGAGAGACCCATGGGCTCCTAGAACATACACAAACCCACCCACCTGTGAATCAACACCACAGAGGGGCCCAGTTTGCTTGTGGGTAGCAGGGGAGGTGACCGAAAGCTGGCTTGGCATTGTTCCCTCTCTGACCCCTCCCCCACATATAGTACCACAACATAGCTACATGGGTTACCACACCCTGGCTAATACCTAAGGCTCCTCCCCTTACAACCTAACAGGTGTGCTCAGACAAAAAAACATAGCCCAAGTGAAAGAACAGATCAAAACTCCAACAATAGAGCTACGTGATGAAGAGATAGCCAACCTTTCAGAAGCAGAGATCAAAACACTGCTAAGCAGGGTGCTCACAGAAATAACTGGGTATGCTTAAATGATTGCTCAAATAATTGAGGAGAATAGAGGAAAAATGAAAGCTATACAAAGTCAAATAAAGAAAAAGATTCAGGGAACCAACAGTGAAGGGAAGGGAAACCAGGACTCAAATCAATGGTTTGGAACAGAAGGAAGAAATAAACATTCAACCAGAACAGAATGAAGAAACAAGAGTTCAAAAAAATGAGGAGAGGCATAGGAACCTCCAGGACAACTTTAAATGTCCCAACATCTGAAACATAGAGTTTCCAGAAAGAGAAGAGGAAAGGCAAGAAAATGAAAACTTATTTGAAGAAAATAATGAAGGAGAAGTCCCCCAGTCTGCCAAAGGAAATAGACTTCCAGAAAGTCCAGGAAGCTCAGAGAGTCCCAAAGAAGTTGGAGCCATGGAGGAATACACCAAGGCACATCATAATTACATTAGCCAAGATTAAAAATAAGGAGAGTATCTTAAAAGCAGTAAAAGGAAAGGATATCGTTACCTACAAAGGAATTCCCATTAGACTAGCAACTGCTTTCTCAAAAGAAACTTTGCAGGCAAGAAGGGGCTGGAAAGAAGTATTCAAAGTCATGAAGGGCAAGGACCTACATGCAAGATTACTCTATCCAGCAAAGCTTTCATTTAGAATGGAAGGGCAGATAAAGTGCTTCCCAGATAGGGTCAAGTTAAAGGAGTTCATCATCACCAAGCCATTATTGTATGAAATGTTAAAGAGACTTACGTAAGAAAAAGATGATAAAAAATATGAATGATAAATGACAACAAACTCACAACTGTCAACAGCTGAACATAAGGAAAAGAAAAGAAAACAAAGACAAACTAATCAAACAACTAGGACAGGCATAGAATCACAGAAGTGGAGATCACATAGAGGGTTATCAGTGGGGAGGCAGAAGGGAGAAGATGGGAGGAAAAGGTACAGGGAATAAGAAGCATGAATGGTAGGTACAAAGTAGACAGGGAAGGTTAAGAATAGTACAGGAAGTGGAGAAGCCAAGGAACTTATGTGTATGACCCATGGACATGAACTAAGGGGGGAATGCTGGTGGGAAAGGGGTGCAGGGTGGAGGGGAATAAAGGGGAGAAAAAAATGGGACAACTATAGTAGCATAACCGATAAAATAGACTTTAAAAAAAGCCAGCATATGATATTTGCTCCTTATAAAGTTAGAATTTCTGAATGCTTAAGGACTAATAAGCAGTACTTATACATTGGGTTGGCCAAAAAGTTTGTTTAGTTTTCTCTCTGTGATAGCTCTAGGGGTGCTTAGTTGTCTTTAACTTCATTCAAGATTTTCGTTAGATTGTATGTTGACAGCTGACATATCAACATGTATTTTAAAAACTTAATCAAAATCGGTGAATTTTTGTGCAGCCCTTTTGATATTGAAGATGTAAGATATGCAACATTTTCAACGTATTATGCTTTATTATTTAAAGAAAGCTAAAAATCTCAACTGAAACACAAAAAAAGATTTGTGTAGCATATGGAGAAAATGCTGTGACTGATGGAACATGTCAAGAGTGGTTTGCAAAGTTTCTTGGTACCTTTGACATTGTGTCCAATAATTCTTTGCTGTGGGGCTGTCTTATGCTTTGGAAGATGTTTAGCAGCATCCCTGGCCTCTACCCACTAGAAGCCAATAGTGAGAGATAGTTGACATACTCAAAATACCCAAATCAGTGAAGTTATTGGTGAAAATGAAAAAGGTGTCTTTTATTTTACAGAAAAAACTAAACAGACTTTTTTGGCCAATCTAATATAAAATGCTATTCTGTGCTGTCAACAAAAGCAAACATATGTAGTGGTTTTTATTTTTATGTTTTAGCATATGTATTTGACAATCAGATGCTTATTGAAAGTCATTGCATGTGTTGGTTTTTCATGTAATTACATTTATTTTGAATATCTTCTATTTTCATCAACCTAAAATTTTCATTGAAAATTTACTCTGTAATTAACAAAAAGTATAATACATCTTCATCTGAAATGTGTGTCATTTAGAGGTCACATTGCAGTACAGAATTGCAGGAGGGAGGCCTTTAACATACATATTATTCTCTCCCTTGCTAATTTTAGGTTTCATGTCTAGGCATCATAGGGACCCAATGCTATGAAGAGCTTATAAGTAGGAGTATAAAGACATATTTTTCAGTTTTTAGTCTGTGCAGGCCAGATCTCCTCATCTTTAGGCTACTTACTAGTTCATAAAGATTTTATCACCTTCCAAAGAGCAGTCTATTACCTCTTTTTACAGTAATCCTAGTCCTTCAAGTATATATACATAAAGAAAAGTGAACAAACTGTAAGTGTACAGCTTAATGAATTTTCTCAGAATGAACATGCTGCACCATTTAAAAACATGAAAAAACTAGCCATAGGATAGGAAAAATCCTTGCAAAACATGCATCTGGGCAAGGATTGGAGCCAGAACATCTGAAGAACTCTCAAATTTCCATAAGGAGACAACTGACCCTGTCAGAAGATGAACAAAAAATTTGCACAGATTTCACCAAGTGTATGCAAATGGTCAATAGACTAACACAGAAAGATAAAAATACATAGAAAGATGTTCAACATCACTAGACACCAGGGAAAATAAAAATTAAAACCAGGGAGCGATGCTACCACACACCCACTAGAATGTCTTAAAATAAAGCCTGACAATGTTAAATTTGGTGAGGATATGGAACAACTAGAAGTTTGCTCTCATACATTGCTGGTGAAAAGTTACGGCCTCATTAGCAAACTATCATTAATTTCTTATAAAATTAAAATTATCCAGCCCGGCTGGTGTAGCTCAGTGGATTGAGCACGGGCTGGGAACCAGAGGGTCCCAGTTCGATTCCCAGTCGGGGCACATGCCTGGGTTGCGGGCCAGGTCCCCGTGAGGGCCATGTGAGAGGCAACCATACATTGCTCTTTCTCCCTGTCTCCCTCCCTTCTCCTCTCTCTAAAAATAAATAAATAAAATCTTAAAAAAATAAATAAATAAAATGATCCCTCATGAACTATGAATTTCATTCCTAGGTATATACACCCAAGAGAAGTGAAAGTGCTTGCCCATAAAAAGGCTAATGTTCATAGCAGCATTATTCAACATGGTTTTAACTTGCTTTTCATGAATAATTAACTGTACTGAATATCTTTTTATGTGCTTCATTTGTTACCTATATCTTTTTTTAAGTGTTGATATCTGTTGTTCTTTTTAAAATTAGATGGCTAGTTTTATTACTCTTGAGTTATAAGAGTTCTTCCTATGCATTGGGTACACCAGTCTTTTTTTCTAGTTTGTGTTTTACATATACTTTCTCCCAGTTTATGGCTTTTTTCCATTTTCAAAACAGTGTCTTGAAAAGCAGAAGTTAATTTTGATGAAATACTTTGTCAGTTTTTTCTTTTATGGTTTGTAGTATATATCCTATCAGAGAATTCTTTGGCTAACCCAAAGTCACAATGATTTCACATGTTTCCTTCTAGAATTTTCACAGTTTTAGGTTTTACATTTAAGTCTATGATCCATGTTTAGTTAAATTTTGTATATGATGTGATGTATGGGTTATTTGAGGTCTTTTTGTTTGCACATGGATATCTAATTGTTCTAGCACCATTTGGTGAAAACATTTTCCTTTCTCCATTGAGTTGCTTGATATTTTGTCAAAAATCAATTGACCATGTATGTGTGCATCAGTTTCTGGAATCTCTGGTCTCTTCCATTGATACAGGTGTCTGTCTTTTCACCAATACTACACTGTCTTGGTTACTGTAGTTTTATTTTTTTTAAGGATTTTTAAATTATTTAATTTTTTTAAAGATTTTATTTATTTTTACAGAGAGGGGGAGGGAAGGAGAAAGAGAGGGAGAGAATATCAATGTGTGGTTTCCTCTTGCACACCTCATGCTGGGGACCCAGCCTGCAAACAGACATGTGCCCTGAGTTGGAGTCGAACTGGCGACCTTTTGGTTCCCAGGCCCTCACTCAATCCACTGAGCCACACCAGCCAGGGTTTACTGTAATTTTATAAAAAGTCTGAAAATCAGATAATATGAGCCTTACGGCTTTGTTCTGTTTCAAAATTGTTTTGGCTTTTACATGTAAATTTTAGAATCATCTTTAAGTTTCCAAAATAAAAAGTCTACTAGAGTTTTGGTTGAGATTGCATTGAATTTGTAGGTAAGTTTGGAGACACGTGACATACGTCTTAGTTATACTGAGTCTTCCAGTTTGTGAATATCGTGTATCTCTCCATTCACTTAGGTCATCTTTGATGTTATCTCATTGATGTTTTTGGAGTTTTCAGAATACAAATCGTGCACATAGTTTGTTAACTTTATCCCAAAGCATTTCGTGTTTCTTGAGGTTCTGTTATAAACGGCATTTTATATCTATAAAAATTCCAGTTTCATTGTTGACATGTAGAAACATGATTGATTTTTATGTATTGAACTTTGTATACTACAGCCTCAGTAAATTCCCTTATAAAATATAGAAGGTGTTCTTGTAGATTCTGTGGGGTTTTCTGTGTAGACAATCATGTTTCTGGAATAAAGACTTTTTTTTATTGTATGGTTTTTGGCTTTTTTTATACCTTTGCACTGGCTAGGACTTCTAGTAATGTTAAAGACAGAAAGCATTTGAACCTTTGCCATTAAATACGATGTTAGCTGTATTTATTTGAAGGATGCCATTTATCTATTTAGGTTTCATTTTATTCTTAGTTTACTAAGTGTGTTTAAAATCATGATTAGCTGTTGAATTTGTCAAGTGTTTTTTATATCTGTTGAGATTATCATTTGATTTTTCTTTTTTTGTCTATTAAATGGTGAATTATTTTAATCAATTTTTAAAATATTGAGCCAGCCTTGTATTTTCAGTATAAACTCCACTTGGTTATGGTGTAATAGTTCTATTAAACATTGAAAATTTGGCTAGCTAATATTTCGTTAAAATTTTTGTATCTGTGTTCGCAAAGGTTATTGGATGTTTTGTCTTTTCTCTTAATGTCTTTGTCTGGTTTGGGTATGAATAATGCTGATCTCATAAAATGCTTTGGGAAGAGCTTCCTCAAGTCTGGATTGAGTTGGTTTATGTAAACACGCATATACAGGGTGCTATCTTTTGTGTAAAGAAGGAGGGGAGGAATAAACATACATGCATCTGCTTAACTTTACCAAAAGAAGAGATAGTGGGAGGGAATGGAACCAAAGGTTTATGGGAGGGAAGGACACTTCTCAAAGTATACCTTTTCATATAGTTTTGACTTTTCAAAGCATGTTATGTTTCATATTCAAAATCAGGATGGGGATGGGGAAGATCCTAATCAACTGAAACAAACGAACCAGATTGTATATAAATTATACTGTACCTGTGTTGAAGGGCAAGAGTGAATCCAAGTAACTTATTGACACAGAATTTGACGGTTTACCCTCATCTTGTGTGGAGGTACGAGGGAAGGATTGCAAACAAATCCTGAACTCTTTCTACTAGAGATTATTTTTTGTGGTGATGTGGACAAAGCAACTCTAGGTCATTTGAGTGTTGAGTAAATATTTTGAGGTTGTTGAACCAGGACTTGAGGACGAAGAGACGTACAAATACGGAATGGAGGAAAGCGGAAATGAACCCTATGGGAATGGATTGAGAATTGAACCTTTTGGCTCAAAGGCTGGCACTCAGTCCACTAAGCCACATCAGCCAGGGCCTAGATTTGTCATTTTAACCCCAAGAGAGTAATTATTCATTTGTTTATTTTAAAAAAAGTTTATTGAGCCCTGGCTGGTGTAGCTCAGTGGATTGAGCGCGGGCTGGGAACCAAGCGGTCCCGGTTCGATTCCCAGTCAGGGCACATGCCTGGGTTGCGGGCCAGGTCCCCAGTGAGGGCCATGTGAGAGGCAACCATACATTGCTGTTTCTCTCCCTCTCTTTCTCCCTCCCTTCCCCTCTGTAGCAGTGATTTCCACACGTGTGTAAACACGCAGTCCTGAGAATTTACACGTTTTGAGCACAGCTCCGTGTGATTCCTGTGTGAGCAAGTGTGGATCATGTCTGTG